>JAQGAH010000063.1:0-100001 GCA_034696885.1 Lepidocyrtus paradoxus
CCATGGGAAGGAAAGCACCAAATCAATCAGCTGACTAGCCACTGATAGTTTAAGAGTTGCTCTTTCGAATGACACTAAAATTACCTGATAACTCCCATTATTACGCAAGTAGCACTTATTTGAAATCTTGTAACACTTCAGGGTCCCCAGCTAGGTATGTATGTATTTTGGGCCGCTTGGCAATCTGCAAAAAGAAACTCGCGTCCCCACAGATTTCCCACCGAGTTATGGCTGGAAAATACTTTTTTCAACGAAAATTGAAAAACACAGCATATCAGCTTTGTGATATATCATAAATGGGCATAAAAAAGTCATGGCTGAAAGAAATTTCTATAAATTTTTAAAATTATGCATTCACAATGTCCATTTTTCATAAACTCCCATAAAATAAGCTCTTTGTTAATCCATAATTGATAATTAAATATAACAACTTTCTATAACGATTTCGTCCAAATTTTATGCATAGGCGTATTTCTGTGTACAGGCTGGTTGGTCCTGTAACTGCTCGAAAAGTAGGTAATTACTTAATTATTTTGAACTTTGTTTTATCCCAAAACTTGTTGCAAAATGCAAATCTTTTGCATGCATCAAATCGTGAATGCCACAGTATCTCTCATGATCACATTCTCAGCGTGCCCCTCATCGCAGCTCAACAAAGTGAAAACCATTGCGTTGTGAGATTGTGGACGATTCCTGCCTATGTTATATCCCTGGACCTCTTAACATGAACGACTTGCATTGCATTATTGGAAGGAAGGGAAAAGGATTAATGCTGAAAACATGAGAGGGATAAGGATATTGAGCGAAATGCGTTGTTTTCCTTATATATCCTCTTGATGTATCAATTGCATTATCAACATTTTGTGCAAGTTTGAAACATCGGCACAAAATATGCAGTAGATTTTTGTTTTGCTTCATATTATAACTTCAAACAATCTTGATTTTGAACCGAATGGTATAGTTGGAAACAGGCTACGGCTACAATAAACACTTCAATTTAATCTTTATATAGTTTTTTATTGCGAATATTTATTGAATAAAAGAAGTTTGGCAATCTTCCACTGTCCTGTTATTTATTTGCAAATGGAATCCCATGAAAGTGGCAGTGTAGAAAAGACAGAGATGCAACGGAGGGTGACCGAATGTAAGCGACAAAATGCTGGAGATGAAAGTACAGATAAGGAAGTTTCCGAACCAACGGCATTGAGAAAGAAGAATGAGAGTTTGTACAAATGCTCCTACTGCTTCCGAACTTACACTACAGTTGATGGGCTTATGCCGCATGTAAGTTATGCTTATAAACTACATAGTAAAAAATCAGTTATAATTTTTTAAATAATTGCTTGATAAGTTGGAATTCTTTTTTTTTTCGTTATTTATAATCAGCTTCTAACTCACCAGACGACGAAGCAAGTAAATTTTCCAAAGTCTTCTGGAGTTCTCAAAACCAAGGAGCCGGAAACTAAGGAGAAGAAACTTCCAAATTGTAAGCTTATAATCAGTCGTTGTGACAATTTGATTCCACCGGGCAAGCGATTCGGAGCAATTCACATCAGTGGAGCTAATATAAAGCGTGGGGCTGAAGATGATGTTTCTGGGGAAAAAATGACAACAAAGCCAAGAAGCGATGATTCAGACTCAGTAATTACTAATGGCGCTAATGAGAAGATTGGTTCAAGACGACTTTCACCCAAACACATTTCAAAAGCTGGTATGAAGCCGCATAAATGCCAATTATGCCAAAAATCCTTTGGACAACTAGATGATCTGAAGAGACACATTCGCACTTATACTGGTGAGCGACCTTACAAGTGTCAGTTGTGTTCGAAATCGTTTCGGGAACAAAGCAAACTGAAAAGGCACATCGGAACTCATACGGGGGAGCGACCCCACAAATGCCAGTTATGCTCGAAATCGTTTGGGCAACTAGAAGATCTGAACAAACACATCCGCACTCATACCGGTGATCGACCTCACAAATGTCAGTTCTGTTCCAAATCGTTTCGGCAACAAGGGCACCTGAACAGTCACATCCGAACTCATACTGGTGAGCGACCCCACAAATGCCAGTTGTGTTCGAAATCGTTTGGGCAACAAGGAGATCTGAAGAGACACATCCAAACTCATACCGGTGAGCGACCTTGCAAGTGTCAGTTGTGTTCCAAATCGTTTGGGCGACAAGGAGATCTGAACAAACACATCCAAACTCATACGGGGGAGCGACCCCACAAATGTCAGTTCTGTTTCAAATCTTTTGGACAACTAAGCAATCTGAAGATACACATCCGCACTCATACCGGTGAGCGACCTTACAAGTGTCAGTTGTGTTCCAAATCGTTTGGACAACTAACCAATCTGAAAAGTCACATCCGCACTCATACCGGTGAGCGACCTTACAAGTGTCAGTTGTGTTCCAAATCGTTTGGACAACTAACCAATCTGAAAAGTCACATCCGCACTCATACCGGTGAGCGACCTTACAAGTATCAGTTGTGTTCCAAATCGTTTGGGCAACAAGGAGATCTAAACAAACACATCCGCACTTATACCGGTGATCGACCTCACAAATGTCAGTTCTGTTCCAAATCGTTTCGGCAACAAAGCAAACTGAAAAGGCACATCGGAACTCATACGAGGGAGCGACCCCACAAATGCCAGTTATGCTCGAAATCCTTTGGGCAACTAAAAGATCTGAACAAACACATCCGCACTCATACCGGTGAGCGACCTCACAAATGCCAGTTGTGTTCGAAATCGTTTGGGGAACTCGGGAATCTAAGAAGACACATTCGAACCCATACTGGCAAGGGACTCCATCAGTCCATCAAAATTTAAAAGACGTTTGATAGGTGTGGCCTTAGAATGTAACTGTTGTTTGAAATCGTTTGGAAGATTTTTAAAGCTACTTCCACCTTTATACGGGAACCGTTAAATGTATTTACCTAAACCGAAAATGAATGAAAAGTTACTGGTAATACACGCGATATAGTAAGAATACTAAATACTAAAAATGTATCATCGGAGAACGTTGTTTGTTGCTTATGTGAATGATAATTCGACACATCGTATGTAGTATCATTAAGTACGACTTTGTATCTATTTTTATACTCTTAGTTTTAACTACATACATGTATTTTACTTTTTAGAATAAGATTTATGCCATAAAAATAAATTAAATATACAAAAAATTATTGTTAAGATTAGATTATTACTAACCATTTTAAAATAGAAAATGACTTACATGTTGAATAAAAATATTGTGAATATATTGAATAAACTTATCTTTGTTATATTTAGTACATTACTGTTTTGGTAGTTAAATGTTGTGTTTCAGCAGACGGTTTGACGGTGCGTACAGTAATTCATATCTATTTCAGAGTGGGGCCCTGTAACCGAAGATGGTGCTTGTTCGTAATTAAAAAATTAATGCTCTTTGCATTAATAGAATATTAAAAATCCTTCACTCGTGACAGACTCGGAAGTCGTGATCACTATTGGCTCACGGTTATTGTAGAAATTAATTTTTAATTGTGTTATCTATTGAGTTTTGTTTCTGGGGTGTGCCTTTGACCAGTTTTTTTACTGATTGGATTTAGATGTCATATTACTTCGGGAGCACTGCAAGGTCAGATATCTGCATAGATATGGCAAAATGTTCGCAGAATATGATTTTTCAGTTGATGGACATACAAGGGCGAAATTAAACCAGAGTGCGAATCTGGCAAATTCAAAGAAACGTCTTCCTGAACGTGACCGTCAGCATTTTCAGACCTCCATCAAGATAAGAACACGACCTGTGTCGGTATGATCATGTTGCAAAAAATCCTCTTTTCAATTTAAATCTGAATATTACCACAAGATTATCAAGTTTCCCATGTCTTAACACCTAATATCAAAATGATTAACTGAGGAGTGATAACTATAAAAGTGTTATATCGTATTATTTCCTTTTATCTCGTCTTCCATTAAAAAAATGGAGGATATACAATAGCCACACCTATAAAACTAAATGATAAGCCGGGCCTTCATTAAGAATTTCATTTAGGCTCTCGCAGCTTAAAAAGGTTAAAGTAGCATTTAGGAAAAAATATATTTCCCCCTTTTTATGACATTGAAGATGACAAGGTAGCAAGTAAATTCCTTTTTTACGATTATTGCTTTCCGTCGGTATTCACCTCACACTCTCTGACGAGGCGAGTAAAACAAAATAAATATTATCCCCCAAACGAAACTTACCATTTCCGAAAGCTGATTGGGAAGTAAAAACTTGCATATCATCTCACCTCTAAATGTAAATATTTTTCTTTTTAATATTTTCCTTCATTACCATTAAACTAATACTTACTAATCTCCTTAACCTTTTAAGCAGTCGCTCATTAAAAATCAGAATCAGTTGTGACGATTGACCTAGCTGATTCAAAGGAAATCCCGTTTGTTTCATATTTTAATAGTGAAAAGTGTTTTCATTAAACTGTCAAATTTCAAATAATGTATTTTCTAATTCGGAAATCACCCCTTTCCATTCCCATTCCCTCACTTTATTGTTTTGACATAAATGAGTTTGAAAGGATTCATTGATAAGGCTAGTTACAGACGGGATTCGATAGTCGATTCTTATGTTAAAATGGATGAGCTTGTTGAGCATCTGCTGTTTTACCCATGCCGGGTCTTGTCCTTCATCCGCATGTTTTACCCACCCGTTCCAATGAGGAAGGAAGCGGAAAACGGATTATACATCATGTCAGTTGACCTCCATGTCAATCATCTCCTATCAAGACCTAAATTAAGGTGTCAATTAAAAGCAGGAGAAATGTCTTTCCTTCATACCAGATAACCAATCATCCTCCAAATTGCTTTTTCAAAAATTATATATTGCAATGAAAATATATTCATAGATACAGTACATGGATGAGTGAGCCCAAGCCGTCTCAATAGCTGAACGTCACTTACACATGGGAAAAGTCTGCGTTTGGCACAATGCCTCCCTTTCCCATGCATATTTCTTTTCCTGAAGGATAGATTCTGTTTTTTTTCCTCCATGATATACCTTAAGCGTGGAGTCAAGTAGGACAGAGCGGCTGATAAGCGCTGACATGCTCCTATCTAGCAAAGTGCGTGTACGCATCCCATCCCATCATCATCATTCTCTGACATCATCCCATCACTTTCCGCACCAACCTCCTCCACCACCACCAAAATCATTAATTTCATTACAAAATAGATAGATATTGTTTTCCCCAAACAACAAAAAAACTGTTTATAAATAAACTGACGCTAAAAATTATCTCAAACCCATTTCACGCATCTTCTCCCTGAGAGTGTTTTTGCGAGAAATTCAAACCCTTCACATTTCCAAGCTCTGTCTTTAGGAATCTTCATCTCGAATCTAATTGCTTTGTACTACTTTGCCCCATACTATCTCTCGGAGAGTTCACTGACCACCGAGATTAAAAACCAATCAATTAAGCACAACTCTATAATCATCGGCTGTATCCTCCCCACCTAATTTCAGAAATGTCTGGTGTAAAAAGAAGATTTAATTTGCTTTTTCAGGCAAAATAAGCAGGAAATAAATGCTTTCTTCCCTTCTGTCCCAAATTTTCCTTTCCCTGATAACCTGGCAAGATATTTTTTGCTTTAAATTTTGCGTAAGAGCAAAAAATGGGAAATGCATAAATCCTTAAAAGATTTTTTTCTAAAACAAATCTTCTCCAATTACCATATTTTTCATCTCTGGTAAGTAAAGTGAAATACGTGGGGGTGAAGTCATCCTGCAAAGCCCAACGACTTTGTCTTTTAAAAACAAATAAACATTTTTTGTTTTGATGCCTCCTTGTGTCGGTTCCTCTCAGTACAGTTATGTTGTTTGTGCGTATGACGATTAACGCACTCAACTTAAGTCGGTTATTTTCTCTTTAAAACTGACTCAACTCATCCCCTCATGTCCGAGAATGGGATTTGCTAATTAAGTGGTAAGAGCTTTTAATGGAGAGTTACACTCCTCTGGCTTATTTACATGCTGGTGTCATGTCATGCAATAATCATAACATTTGAAATGGCAACAATTCCATGGCCTTAGAAAAACAAACAAACAGCGCTAAAATATTTGCGTCTTCAACAAGTTTTTTTTTGTCTTCTCTCTGGTTTCAATCCTTTCCCTCTGATTAAGACACTGACGAGGGAATGTTTTCATGTGTCCTTGCTTTGCTAAAACTGCGAGGAGTATTTGTCTAATGCCAGTGTTGGTAAATGAACTTGTTGTTTTGTGGGAGGAACATGGGGATTTAAATGAAAACGCTCCCTCCTGAGTAGGCAGTTAATTCTTTGTTGTTGGATCCTGTCATTTGGGTGAACATACCAGACACGCAAAATGGTAATAAATGGGATTACATATTCCGCATCCGGAGAAAATCCTTATATTTTTTTCAAAAATGTCTCCTTTTTGTTGTACAGCTAATCTGAGTTGATCCGGTCCCTAGATTGGTGGGTGGATGTCGGCTCGGAAGTGAAGTTTTTACTTCAATTTGTATCAGTCCAGCTGTCGTCACAGTAGCAAAACCGCTTATATACTTGCTTTAGAACGAAAAAAAATCCGTAATCTGTAATCTGCCCTTACTGGATCTTGAACCCTATTGCAATTGTCAAACATGCACACGCACACTTCTCCTCTCATTTAAGTTAGAAATATGGTAAGACTTATAGAAAACTCCCCAAAAAAGGGAAATTATCCATGTTTCAATCCGCTATTACAAAGGCTCGGAAGTGACATTGGACAAGGGGAAAGAGAGGAGCAGCGGAAAAAATATATTGTAATGGCTTGTCCCTGTCACATGCATAAAATTAATGAGAAAAAATATGCTTAGCGGAAGGATTTATTGGAGTCGATTCCCCATAACAAAGCAACATTCATGGATGATATGGCAATGGGCAGGGGGAAAAAACGGCAAGCCAACTGGTCCCTGCATGTCCATGTCGCATGCATTTTTTTAGGCGGAACAAATAAGGTCAAAGTTATCTAATAACTTCCCATTAGTACCCTTTAAAAGTTTTTGCTGGCCTGGGAGCTCCTCCACTGAAACATAAACATTGGTCTGGTGTCGATAATTTCATTTCTGAGTCGAAATCAAGAGGTAAACACGTTGTCACTCTGACAGTTTTACGGCAGTTTGAGGACATTTCGAGCTGGCACAGACAATTTATGTTGCTGACGCTGACAATGGATTCGTTATGTAACGGAGGCTGTGGGAGACCACCTGCCTACAAAAATTTACGTTTAGCCAAGCAGAATCTAAATAGACATGTGGCTGTTCTCAAGTCGCCCCAGCACAAGAATAATTGATAGGGTGACATGGACATGGAGTTGGGGACAGTAACAGGAGTAATCCTTTATAAGCAAATGAATTCCTTTGTTTTGTTTAAATGACAGTTGATGCAAATGAGTGGGGGACAAGTTGGAAGAGATGTCATCCATAAGCGACTCCGCTGATGGCCTCCTCCTGGGTTTACTCCGTGTGCATGCAAAATAGGATTTTAGCAAAAATATTAACACGTTTTGCACGTTCTCAAATGGGCTCTGAATGTAATGAACGCTCACCAAATATTATGTGTTTATGCTTTATATGCAAACTCGGAAGGGAATGAGCATTTAACGACCAATCATACCAAACATGTCTTCGTCCATCATCATCATGATTCGAAGCTAGCGGAAAAAAAATCATCTTTAGGAAACGCATCTAACATGACAATGTCTATAACTGACATGTTAAATAGGAAAATGAGCAATTACAGCTCGCTCCAAATATTTCTCAGTATTCGCTCTGGGAAGAAATTCCTCTGACGAGAGAAGAAAAAACACAATTCCCACTGGGGCAATATAACCATTTTACTTGTCACAAGGTTTCCACCTTCAACCGTCGACATTGGTGATGTGGTGGTGATAGTAATGAAACTCTACATGTTTGCCTCCTCTCTGGATTGAATTGGCTTGGCTGAGGAAGTGAGCTCCTCCGAGTTTGCCCGTCAACCCGTTAGACTCATGTCAAAAGACATGGCCTATTTAATGACACGTAAGACGACATGATCCCCCCTCGCTAAATCTTTTACAAATCTGTAAAGTTCCTTAAAGTAAATCAAAATCTGTTGGGGGAAGACGCACAGAAACTCGGCTAGGAATCCACTACTTGTTGTTTGAAATGAGTACAGTGCATAAATTTATGCACCATAAAAACGCGTATAGCTGCGTGCGTTTTGAGCCATTTCTACAGCATAAAGTCAGCAAGAGGAGATTCTGAGCAAAGGGGAAACGCTAAACGGCAACTGTAATAATCGAATGAGAGTTTTGTAGAAGAGGAGTGAAGGATTACAACAGGAATTACAAACAATATCTCACACTGCAAAATGTGGAGGAGATGAAGAAAAGAGGAGGCTTTTGGAGGATATATAAAAAGTGACACGCACTTCTCCTCTACAAACAAGACTTGTTGTTGGCTTAAAAAATCCCTTGGCTTTTGCCTTTCTTCCTTTTCATCATAGTTTTTTTTTCCTTCTTGGTTCAACTTACATGGTTTTACTTGTATCTTGTCGTGTCATGTCAGAATGGATGCTGCTGCAACAAGAGCTCTCTTTATAGCTTAGCTTATGTGATGCTCTTCCTGCTGCTTCTAAAGTAAGCTTGACTTTGAGTTGGAACGGAACTTTACTACGGGGAGTGGAATGGGCAAAAAATTGCATGAAGACAGACGAAGAGGAAAAGGCTTTGATAAGTTGCTCTTGAGCTCCTTCTTACGAGGGCTGTGTGGAGCAGTCATGCAGAAATATTTGAATTCGGCCTCTCTGCTCTCTCTCCTTCCTTCTCCACTTGATTCTGAAAAGTCGGCAAGTAAGCCAAGCCAAATGTCGAGTTGATAGGGATATGAGCAGAAAATCTGATTCGGCTGTATTATTTAATGTAGGTATGTTGAATGTTAAATGCAAGAATGAAAATGCTTTTTATGCACAGTTTACTTTTGTAGGAAAAGGAGAGGTTTTTTAAACAAAATCTTGTGAATTTCTGTGAGTTTTAAGAGGAGGTCAGAGTCGGAAATCACAAACTTTGCACTCAAGCCTCGGTATCACTTTTTAACCCATGCTTTGTGTCACTGGCATCCAGACTCCATCCATGAGATTGTCAAGCAGGGTTTCTTTCAGTTCGTTTGTAGTTTTTTTGGGGTGATGAGAGACTTTTTATGCAAAATTTCATTCAAACCGGACAGTGTTCAGTTAAATGCAATATTGATATGACATGACATAACTGATCTAAAGAACTCAGTGAGCACTTTTTTATTTCGAAAATCAAAAAAAAATGATTTATTTGTACACAAAAAAATTATTGCATTGACATCAATTTTACATAATGTATTTTACAAACACGTGACATATATATCATGCAGTACAAAACAAATTGACTAATTAAAAACTATGCACATTTATCATCATCTCACAACTCGATCATCCACATCTAAATTATTCTATACACAATTAAGCCAATAATATATTATTCTTAAAAGGTTTATATAATATACTGTTTCCTTGTGTGATCATAATACACTCGAATGTTTCATCCTCTGATTCACTCCTAATTTCATCTTAACATCATGACCAATACATATTTATATTATGAACAACCTCTCAATCCAAACTGTACATGACGACTGTACACTAGCTTCTATTTTTAAGATTTCTTTAACTCAGCCAGAGACACTTAATTTAAAAAAAAGTTTTGACTAAATATAGAATTTTATTGAAACACAATTGCGAGATCAATATCCCTCAGCAATACTAATCAAATAAGACATAATTATAGTATAATGTAGCTTGACATGATAGATAAACACATTTTCTTAAAAAAGGACTTTTTTCTCTAAAAAAGAATATAGTTTCTATCTACGCTAAACCTTGCTTACTTAAGTAATTTGTGCAATGTCTGGAGCTAGTATTTACTTTTCCATATCTTATTTACATGAACAATTCCACTGTGGCATAATGCAATGTAATATAAGTAGTATTAAGCTAGATAATTATATATAGTTTGGATAAAGTCTGTTTTTATCTGACATCCATATTTGGTGGGGCTTTAGGAAGTGCCGTAGAGTAGTGAATGTAAATTCAGTAAAATAGTTTTCGGTGAATATTCAGTTTTGTAATTGATTTCTACCAATCTTATACAGCGCATATCCTGACGAATTGCGATATTTTGCGTATTTCTATAGGGGCTGAGAGGAATGGCAATTGATTTGGGTCATGGATCCTAGGAGCTACCCACACCAAACCTTTAATTTTCAGGGGGTTTTAGGTCTTGGCTCGTGAAACCTATTCTAACTATTCATAAGACCTGACAAAGTGGGGGAGGGGTAAGATAGGGATGCTTGGCGCTACATTTGATGTGGACGGAACCCATAAGACTGAATAAGATTTTTGTATTTTTTTAATATAAAAAAACTGAGGGAAAGTTAATGAGGTGGGTTTGCAACGATTTGCTTATGTCTTCGAAATATGACTATCTATGGTCGGTTTTCTGACTCCAGTCACAGCTAACTCATGAAGTAAGTGTGTTGATGTCGCATCACCTACTCATTTTACGACATGTATTCTTGCACTAATGTTTCGCAGTATGTGGATCTCGGGTTCGCAATGTCGAGTCTTTAGTAAACATAGGGGTTATAACTGAATGTGTATTATCTATGGCAAAAATGGACATCATTTTCACTACTTAAATTTCTCTTTTCAGTAATAAATGGCAGTGCAGTGGTTTTGAGAATATTTTTTAAGTATGAGATGAGAGGGAGAGGACGTGCTGTTTTTCATTCGTTATCAGACTTTACATATATAAAAAATCAGCTTAAGCAGAGATGTGATGTGGGTAAAAAAGTGAATGGGAAGTTTTTAGCAACTTTTTTCTTTGTCTCGTGTGACAGAGGTAGGCTTACATAAGAGGGATCTTCTTCTTACTGGGTGAGGTACCTGGTCCAAGAGGAGGTCTCTCCTGACCTTTCTCGCTTTCGAGGACAGCGACCTATCAAGTGAATATAAGGTCCGTAGGCACACTCCGGAACTTCACAGCGACCTGACTGAATGCACCATTTGTCTTGCAACAGGAAAAAGTCTCTCCCTCGCTTCAACCGCAAGCAAGACTTCTCCTTGTCGAAGCAGTCGCATGAGCAGGAGGAACCGTCGGAAAGCGTCCTCTCTGTAAAATCTGATGGGCATTTACACCTACTCGTGACAATAAAATAGAGAAGGAAAAAAACACAATGAAATCGTGATGATATGAATAATCGAGGGTGATAAGGAAATACATAGGATGTGCTTCACTCACAAAGAGTTTTTAATGCCTTTCCCACTACCCGTTTGTAACTGTTCCGTAATGGAATTTCGTTTAGCTGGGGATGATGCTCCACTAGCAGATCTCTCCATTCCAGAAGGGAAGCCAAGTGAGTAAGGATCCGACAAGGAAGTCTGGTGGACCCCACCATCTCTTGGCATCATCTCATCCAGCTTGTCACGACACTCGCATTCAGTATGATTGTAAAACACAAGTCGTTCCACCATAGGAACCCGTGACTGATCCAGGGTGATCGTCTATAACATAAAAAAACAAGAGACAATGACATCAACCCATCTCATCTCACAATTTTAAGTAGGCTGGATGGCATTGTTAGCCGTTATAAATGACTCATGCCTCCTCACAACCTCACGCCTCTTTCCACTGCTTTTTATTCATCATTGACAGTGAACTTGTAAAAAAATGAAGAGTGAGGAAAATGAACTCATAAAAAAGTTTGTCTTCTTCGTCTACTAACATAAAAAGCTAATTCCACTCTCTGGGTGGTTTTGGGTGCGCAAGTGAGCACATCATGTCTGCAGCATCCAGTGTCATCCGAGCAGTGATGAAGGATGGTACAGTGAGGAACGTAACTCTTCCCGGGGTTCGGATAGAAGTCTTGCACGCGCACAAGTCTCGCCTGTGGGATCTTGCAGTCACCTTCCCGTCTCACTTTCCATGCGTGACGTACTGCTTCCTGAACGGCCGTTCCTGAGAAGTACAGAAAAAAACATAAAAGAGTTGACGACATGACCCAGTAATTTTTCATTTCATGCTTATCTTAATCCTACTTCTACAGAGTGCTCTCAAGACTTGGAATTAATCTTGGAATGGTAGTTATTTCCTGTCCCATAAATTACTATCTCAGATCAGCCTATCGACTATCCCCATCCATTCTAGCAACAACGTGCTTTGATCTGCAGCAAAAAAATGCTCCTGAACATAAATCTTATTTGAGCAGATTAAAAACAGATCTTTCCCTATTAAATCTGCAACTTCCCATTGAAATGATCATCAAGATTCACACCGATTACGAGCTTGTCGTGATCAACAGGAAAACTGACAATTCAATTAATTTATGGAAATATTACATTTTCCCCCTTATCATCACGACATGAAAACTTATTATTACTTTGATAACAGCATCATCATCATCATTATTATCAGCTAACATATCTACACAGATAAAAATATAAATGGGACTAGTTTCATGTACTTTCAATGTTTCAATTCATCTTCAAATCCTTGAACTTGCTCAGCTATTTCCATTCATCCATGAGATGAGAACTGAGGCCCGATAAGATTCCAACTTCTAACCACACCAGAGCCCAAAGAGAGAGCTCTGGATAAAAAAGGAAAAGAAGATCGGGATGATGATAAAACTCTAAAGGGGGAAAAGATCTCAAAAGCCCCATTTCTCCAAACAAGGCTAAACACGAGGAAGCCTTTCAGCTCATGGATAAAAAGGGCATGAAACAGCGTGTTTTTCACTTTTATCAACCTTTTATCTTTGCCTATATGTGCCCGCAATCCGCTCCTGGAAAGAAGCTGGCTGGAAAAAACCATCCCATTCAATTTTTTTTCTCTCGTTGTAAATCTCATTACCATTCATTACTATTTTTATCAGTGGAGTGGATCTTCGCATAGCATAATTTTAAGTAGGAGCAGTGGGAACTGTTTTCTCCTGACAAATATGTACAATTACATTATTACATGGTTCATGATGATGATGATGATGATGATGACGAGAAAAATAGGATTGGGATTGGTGAAGGCATTTTCATATGATAAAAAACTAATCCCTTCGGTTCCTTATTTGAGTCGTCAACAACGTTATCCTCAGACGACATATTTGTATGACTGGAATGGTAATTACTTGTCGCTTGTAAAACGTGACAAAATAAAGGAAACTTTTTTTGGCGATTATGCATGTTTTGCATAATGTGTATATTTTTGTCCTCTGTGTCTCCTCCACTTTTTCAATAATGGCGAGAAAAAAATGGGAGTGCAGCTGGGCTGGATTTTATTATGAGAGGTTTTATAAATGGTTGAATGAAAACTAGTGTCAAGAAAAGGGAAGGGGACAAGGCGTTCAAGAAGGAGACAAAGAAGGTTGGCGTGTTACAAAAATTTGTAATTTGACCCGGTTTGCCACGCCATTAATAGAAGGGCTATGGATAATAATGTGTAATTTGCTGTTAAAGTGTTGTTGGTGTAAAATGTAATGATAAAATGAAGATGTGACATGACTCCACTTGACAGACATTGACAATGCGCCTGTCATAACAATAAAAATGTCCATTTTTTCTCAACTCTTGACAAAAAGGGTGATGCTGATGGGAAATGAATAGTGGATGATTGTTCGGCTGACTACCTGGGGTTTGGGGTTGGGCCCGATTGCTATTACTCCATTGACCCCCGTGTGCTCCCGCTGTTGAGGAGGATGATGATGATGATGAAGACTGCTGAGAGGGAGCGTGTTGGTGTTGATGATGGTGAGTTTGGGAGCCACTTCCATAGCGCAGATTGTGATTCCCACTACCACCTCCACCGTTCCCATTGTTACGGGAGATGTAATTAAAATTGTTTGAGTTGACGCTTGGATTGGTTGTCGAAGAGGAGACCATTTGTCGTCTGTACTGCTCCAGCCCTTGACGAGTTCCGAACTGCTGCCACTTCCAATGCGAATAGGACTTTGGTGGGGCTGGGGTGGTTGTCGTTGTTGTAGTCGTGGTGGTGGTTGTCGTGGGTGACTTTCGCTGGGCAATTAAGCGATTCTTGTAGTTTGAGGCCTGTAACGATAACAATTTAATACATGGATTGAGTAAATTCCAAGAGTAAAAATGCGCCATTATTTTAAGAGTCAGGATTGATTAACCCTCCCGCCCATTTCCGTTAGAAAGCTAAAAGTCACCGCCGCCACCAAGCATATAGTTATCCCTGCAATCATAAAATAAATCTCTGCGAAAGGACCGAGGAGGATAGATGGAAGGGGCAGTGTGGAAAGTGCTCCAACGGCGGCACCACCACATCAACACTAATTCATCTTTATAGTTTTACTACTCCCATCATCATACCCATACATTCAACATGGTAAATATGAAACAAAAAAAATTGGCTTGTTTGACTGGAAGAAAGGGCACGCACTGTCTCGCACGCACTTTCCCTCAAAAGTTAATGCCATGTCCTAACCATCCAACGATAATTGCGTCTCTTTAAGTATATCCAAGAGGAAAGGGGAAAAGTTTCCAGAAAACAAAAAGCCCTTCCATCATCATCCTCCTACTTGATCGTGAGGATCATCATCACCATGCCATATCACTTTTATAGTTTGAGCCCAAAACGCTCTCCAAAACTTCTTATGATATACTTGGGTGCATTAGGTCCATATAAAATAACTCGACCAACTTTATTGAATAGCTTTGACTTGTTTTCTGTTTCTAAAAGCTTATCACGAAGGCAGGAAAGGCCAGCTTTCGGCTTGAACTCATCCCGTTTCATTTGCTAGAACGCCTCCCTCCACTCATCCACATGAAAGGCCGTACATTTCCTTCCATTATGGAAGACGAGTGGTGTCCATCAACTTTCCTGTTTGCCAACTTTTGCTTTTTCTGGCAGAGTCAAACTTTCTTGGAAAGACATCTCTTGTTGGGAAATGAGCAGATTTTTTTCTCTCGGATGAATTGGCCGAAATGTGTTCCACCATGAAATTAACATTGACAATCAAACGCAAATGTAAAACAATGAGAAAGGCCAGAGAAGAAAAAAGTCATTCCTAATTTTCAGCCCAATTGCAATCAGATATGGGGATAGCCATGGCCAAGGATAAATGGTAAATGATAAAAGTCCAGTCATGACAAAAAAAAAAGTTTTTTGTTCCCTCCTCATCAGCACTTTTTTCTCTTTATCCCTAAAAATATATTATCATTTTATTTCATTGTCCAGTCAGACCAGTCCAAGGTCTGAAAGTGCATTAGTTTTGATAAAATATGACTGCAATCAATGCAAGGTCATCGTACCGATTGCCCTCCCAGTCTGATATTGCAGACATATCAAGCATAAAAGGGGATAAACTTTAGCGAACACAAGATGAAGAAAATATCTACAAAGCAGACATTTTGCTTGATAGGAATCGTACATTTTTTTTCGTCCCAGACTCAAACCACGGCAAAATAATTAATTACGGATTCTAATGGATGATTAGTCTAAAGATAATCATAGGTTTTTTATAATAATTGGTTAGGGGAAAGCGAAATGCCCAAAGAGATTTACATTTACGCAATGATCACCCCACATCTGCATTTCCGAGTTCCCTCCCGACACATTTGAAATGCTAATGCTCATGTTCTCAAAGGCACAGAGGTTACCCACAAAAGCTGCCGTTTCCTACATTTATCTTATCTACTCTATAAATTAGCATACAATCGCAACTGGTTTGATATCAGCGGAATATTTAGCAGGGATATAATTATTGTTTGTTAAAAAATGCTCCCTTGTCCATCCCTGTGTGGCTCAGCTCAGCGTAATAATGCATCACCCCACCAAACGAGCGGAGAAACAAATGGAGTCGTGCATTTCGCCCTGACATTGATGCATCGCCGCTTTGGGAAAAGTTCAACGGTGGAGTTATATCACTCCACTTGCAAATGATAACCTCGGCGGAGCAATCCCATAGCCAAAAACAAATCCAAATCAAAAGGGGTCAAGACACACGACAAAGTTCCCTTGTGCTCACTTCACTTTTATCATCTGCCCAATTAATAATAATAATAAAAACCTGAGAAGAGATTTCCTTCTTCTATTCTTCTTCGCCAAAACTTGGTTCTCTGGCCTTTCTGGTGTGAAGATGCGTCTGAGCTCTGTCACTGTCATATTGTGAAGATTATACTAATTTGTTTTCTATATGGAGTGATAGTGCACTGCATAAATTTAAGTTTTCAAGTACAAACTCGCTTTTCATTTTCCTCTTCAAGCCTCCCCTAACTTTTGCTGAAACTGTGACCATTTTTGGAGGTAAAAAATGGGCACAGCGCCCCTTTCTCATTTTTACATGCAAATAAATCTGAGCACCTGTGTGCTCGTCCCTATCCAGCTAGACTCGGTTCCTGCAAATTTATGAATCTAAGTTGCAAAGCTCGATTGCAACACGATAGAAAAAGGGAATCACAGCGAGATTGTCCTCATATATGTGCATGTCCATAGGGTGATTATTTTAAAGTTTTTTTAAAAGAAGTTTTTTTTTACAAAATATTGCAATGTTGCAGATGCAGACATACATTATGGCGGATAATCTGCCTTTTCTCTCTGCTGCTTTTGTGTTTATTATGAGACCTGCTTGGAGTGAAGATTATAATAATATATCCCCTTTGTTATTGAATGAAATGAAAAGGAGCGTCAATTTTAAGGTGTGACCTTTTCCAAAGAAAAAGAGACAAGTTTCCCTTTCCATTTCGTTTCATTTTGGTCCAATTAGCGAAAAAAAAGTGAAGCGATGAGATGATCAACTCTTAAGGGTTCTTTTACATTCAAAAATATTGCTCAAGGACTGACATTTTTCTTTGAAATTGGTGAACCAAAATATTGCAAAACGATTTTGCCTTCATATCCCGCCCTTTAATTACACAACAGTTATAATAATGAGGGGGGCCACCGGATAATCATCATCATAAAGAAGAAGAAAACAAGACTCATTGATACTTTTGAAATTCTCCAAAAAATTTCTAAAAAAGGGGGAATGAATGGGGAATGTTGAACAAGGTAGGTTATTTTATGTGTATTTTGTAACATGTTTCAATCCTCCCTCCCGCTGCTCCTCAAATTAGAGGTTTTGAGCAAGCAGCCAGACTCGGGACGCTCACTGTGTTTACACTTATTCGACATTAATATAATAATGCAATCTGTTATAATGACGTTTATTGTCGGACATTCTAAATGGAACGAATTTAACAAGGTGGTTGAGTACGCCTACGTCACTCTTCAGGGTACTTTTCCCTGTAATTTCTATTTTTGGAGGGAAATTGACATCTTATTCCCAGAGCTCTGTTGCAATGCTGTAATGACAAAATTAAATAATTGTCGATTTTTTTAAATAACATTTTACTACGCAATTTGAAAATGGCACAAGGGATATTTTGCCTTGTCTTTCAGACCTTGTCATCATGTCATGTCCATCTTTCTTCGCACAATCCAATGTCACAATCTTACGCATTTTGAAGAAACCTGCTTTAGAGACCCCCATATGCCCAAGATAATGCGTAAATGTAATGGGGTATAAAACCGTGTGTTTGTGTCACGCATTTACACCCTCCTCACAAGATGATTTTTTTTGTGTCCCGTGTGATTTCAAACCCCCATTAATACCTATCAGAGGAAATGCTCATTTTTTCCCCCTCCAAACCTTTCCGTTCCTCCTGATCAACCTGACACCGACACCTGACTTGTTTCACCAAACAGGAAGAAAAACCGCAAGCGTGAGGAGCTCATTTAAACCAAGCCTAAAGAAGCATAAAAAGGGTCTTCTCTACAGTGCCAAAAACTTTAAAGGGGAAAAAATATGAGTCAACTCAGCATCTCCAACTATTATTGACATGATCATGATCATCATCCCATTTCTCTTTGGAGTGCTGCTTGTTTCAAACTGAAATTGCGAAAAAAAATATCAGGTCAGTTGGTTGACTGTGTTGATCTGGTCTCAAGACTTTGGATCTAAAATAGAGGTGCAGCAGATACCAGAATCTGTTGGGTTAAGTGGATACAGTCATGTGGCAATATTCGTATGTGGGGATGAGGATGATGATGATAGGAATCATAAATGTGGCTACTCAACTCAGCGCTGTTACTACTGACGCCATTATTTATCCTAGCCAAGAGCTTTTCTCAAAAGTCAGGAAGGAATCTAATCTAAACAGCGATTAATATTTCGTGTTTTGCAAACTTTGCCCTGTGAATGTGTTTTTAAAGAGGGAGCGTAACATGCAGTTTTCATAACAGATAAGCAAATAGGCTACTTTATTGTTCCTGGGGAAATTATAAGTTGTAATGACAACCCTTCCATGTCATCATCCTAACCTCGCCGCCCCACCACCACCACCAGCACTATCGCTATCGCTATCATCACGTCATGCATGACTACTCTGAGCAGCTTCTTATGAAAATTGCAAAACAAGTGGAGCTTTCCAATAAAAATAAATTCGTGGAACTGAGACTTCGACATTAACTTATTTTCTTGCTGATATCATCACTACAGTCAGACGGACACCTGACTCCTCTGGTTGGAAGAGGGACGAATGATAAATGGCTAAAATTTGCTCCCATCTTATTCTCATCTCAAAGCCAATCCCTCAACAACGTATAATGTCGCGTCAGAGAAGAAACAACGACTAACATAAGCAGACATATAGCCACTGTGTCGCGCCCTCGTCTGTCGCACGTTTCCTCCGGAATATCAACAAAGCCATTATAACCAGACAGGGCACAGAACCAGGGAGGAAAGTTGGAAGAAATGAATGATTTGTTTTTCGCAATAACTCATTGTTCCCCCATTTAGCTTATTTAGTTGACATTTATTTACATTATTCTCAACTCCAAATGACACTTTCACTTTAGAGCCCCATTTGACTCCCAAGAGTCAACTCGCTCAAGTCTAGATAACTAAACATTTCAATTTGGTCTCAGTCAACAAGCTGTGATCTGTAGCTTTACCAAATGTTGGATCTCTTTCGAATGAAAATTATGTTAAAATATTTTAATACGACAATCAAATTGGAGTTGTTCATTTTAGACAGCGGACAAGGGACCCAAAGCAAAATTAAAGAGACACAGACAGGGTCGGACGAGAGGACAGGTGCACGTGTTGAATGCAAATTTATCTCTTGTAGAAAAAAAAATTGCTATTGTTATTATGCATTATTATTAATGGATTTGTTTTAAATGCCAAGCCCACCAGAATGCATGGGCAAAAGTGGGGAGAAAATTGCAGAGTGCGCGAGAGAGCTCATTACGTACGCACAATTTTTGAACGCACTCACGCACGCATATTCCCTTTATCAGTGTCTTCCGTCTACATGGCCACAGTCTTCGTTTAATTTAATAAAAAAATGGGAGTGTTTCTCTCTCGAGCTTCGTCTATTTATTAAATCTATTACAGATGGAGGCGTTCTTCTCTAGCACAATTTTTTCGCAATCCATCATCATCATATAATAAAAAAATGTGGGGTTCACAGAGAGGAAAAATGCCCTTAAAGATTATGTGACCAAACAATGCGAAATTAACTTTATTATCGCAATCTTCTAGCAGGGCATTTACGCATTTTTTGTAAAAAAAAAAAATGTGTTCTTTCACAAGCTTTTTTAACTAAATTTGTATGATTTTATAATAATTTAACTACCATTCACCATCTCTAGTTGAGTATGAATGTAAGTCTAGGTGGCTTGCCAACAAAAGCCTTCCCCATCCTTTGAGTAAGAATATTTATACAAATTGCACTTAATTAACTTGACCTAACTTTCATTCTTGAAAGAAAAATTATCACATTTTAATAGACACGACTTGTTTTTATGATGACGCTAATCTTCTGGATTAAATTAGCTCATCAATAAGTAAACCATAATTGGCTTAAACAATTTAGACGCTCTTCATCCTCTGCTTACTTAAGTTGGTAAATGAATATTCAACCATGTTAAATAAACATGTTGCTACATAAGTGGAGGAATGGTAACAAAACCAACAGCTGCCACGTGGCCATTAAACTATAAAAAAGTGATGATCTGAGGCCAAGTAAAAAAAGCGCATCTTTTCTGCTCGGGAATTCCTCTCATCCTAATTTCAATTTCATTTTATGGCACACGACGACTTGGAGCTCTATTTATGATGATCTGATCGTTTTTGCGGGCGGACTGCATATTTGCAAGGCTGCTGATGCTGGGATGAATGTTATCAGGAGTGAAAAATGGATTTAAAACTGTATCAATCATAATATTAAGGAGAAATGAACAAGATCGTTTCAGAGTTCAGACGAACAGGTGCACCACACATGACGAAGTGATTCCCATTTCAGAATTATCCCTGTCATCATAATATATCCTTTTGATGATGGGAAGATTAGAATGGAAAAAAAATTAAAGTGGTAAAAAAATTAAGATTTGTTTAAACTTTTCATTTCATTTCATGAGACTCTGCATTTTAGCAAGTTCACACAGAGGGAGCGGACAAAGGTTGAATTTTAATAAGTTCCCGTCATCATCTTATCATCTTCCAGAAACGTGCCATTCCACATAATGAACTGCAGAGGGAAACCTGTGTGGATCTTGTAATTGACTAGTGTAAACAATGGATTAAATATGATGATGTAATCTGATCCCGGAGGAGTCTTTCCTCCTCCGCTGCTCCAAAACGCAACGTGATACTATGCGCCACAGTAAATGTTGTAGGCCCCTCTCCGAAACAATAATGCAATTTGCTGCTGACACAAAAATGAAAATGGATCCATGCATGTAATTGAAATCGTTCAGAGTCCAGATAATTTGACGAGATAAAAGAAGGAGAAAAACGTTTGGGAGTGAGTGGCATGGTCTGGCCTGCTCTGCTCTAGCGATCTGGACTGGACACTAGAGGAGGAAACTGTCTTCTCAATGCTCTGGAGGCTTTGTGCCACACGTAATGTTTTGAATGTGTGGAGGGAACATAAAACACAATTATTAAATGGATGATGATAAAGACGATTCTGATCCTGATAGTGAGGAGACCCAAGAGTTTGAAGTTGTCATAAAGGTTATATATCTCTTTGAGAAGGGAGAAGGAGTGAATGAGCACACAGCATGGGGCAACTCAAGAACAAGGGAAGGCTCCTTCCTAAAGCCCATGTAATAGGTACGTAACCAAATATTACAGGGGGCCACACCCACCCACACTCTCTCTCCCAGATTATACGAATACGCAAGAGATTTGGAGTGAAGAGTGAACTGAGCTGGCTAAAGAGTGACCACATAACGCAAGATTTATGTCCCTGTTATTTCCCCCCATCAGACTTAAATGACGAAGGAGGACCGGGGAGAAGCCAGTGAAACTCTGTGTCTGGCTATGCGTGGCTCCTACAAATTTAAATTTCAACGGAGGAGGAATAAAGGAGTAATATTTTGCACTGACAGCGACATCCAAGTAAACAAGTATTGTGCTTAGGCTCACTCCCAGACTGAGCACTGAACTTGACAATTTTCTGTGGA
The DNA here is from genome assembly GCA_034696885.1 of Lepidocyrtus paradoxus. NCBI lineage: Eukaryota > Metazoa > Arthropoda > Collembola > Entomobryomorpha > Entomobryidae > Lepidocyrtus > Lepidocyrtus paradoxus. The sequence continues at coordinate 21,581 of JAQGAH010000063.1, forward strand.
GGATGTTGCTGCTGCTGCTGATGATGATGATGATGAGGAGGAGGATGAAGCTACCAAAGAAGCCTTCTTGGCTCAATATGTGGACAGGGGGAAGGAGAGGAGAAAATCCATGGATGAGTGAGGAGCGAGGATGGAGGAGTAAAGTGGAAGACATGAAAATAAAGTCATAATTCTCAATTATTATTATTATTCCCCTTGTCCTGTTCTGCATGAAAAAGGGGAAATGGGATGAGGCCCACTGTCCAACACTTTCTCATGAATCATAACCAAGCCAATTTTTCCCCAACTTACACAAAAACTCCAAATCAATACAAAAACCCCGACTTGCTTGGTCGTGGAGGAGTTGCAGATAACAATGGAGTTCTAATGTTTATGTGCAATTGTGTGAAATTTGGAGTGAACAAGTGGACACTCGTTACAACTACAAGCTGCGATGGAGTGGAAGGAATGGGAATGGAAGTGGAGTGAGTGACAGGCTTGGATAGTAAAAATGAACCAAGAGATTCACCATACAGCTCACTAACTATTCGTGTTATACTGGCTTCTCTCTATAATGAAGTGGAATCTACGAGCGAGAGGGGAAATCCTTAATATCATCGACAAAGTGCATTGTGTTCTCCTCCTCATCATCAGTTGCAACTTGTCACGGGGACAATTAACAATTAGCATTATTAGTTTATGAGGACAGGAGGAGCACAATGAAATATAATGGGCTTGCCAGGAGAGGAGCGGACAAAAGGGAAATGAATTATATGTCACTTTATGCTCTCTCGCTACCTATTTCACCAACATCCTTTCCATACTGCCTAGCCCCAACCATCACACTTTATCTTCATTCCTTTTACAAAACAAACAGAAATACTTTCCCCTTCATTCAAACTCGTAGGCTCCCAGTTAGTGAGTTAAGTGAAATTACATGGTGCAATAATTAGGGAGAAGTGCAACTGCACTTTTTTGTTTTTTTACTGGACTTTTTGCCTTGCATTTTGGTGCATCGCTGCTGCTGCTGATGAGATGATGATGCTGACGCTTTGCTTGACTAATAAAAAAGAATTGCCCTCAGGCAAAATCTCTATTCTCCAGTCAGCCGTCATCTTTTATTTATTTATTTCTTTCCTCCTATTCCACATTATTCCCTTGAAAGACATACATACCAACGGCAAAAAAAAACGCATGGTCTTCCGCAAGACCAAGGAAATGTGAGAGGCTTCTCAAGAAAACATCGTAAACTAGAGGAATGAAAGGGAACATAAACGTCCCGTCTTTTCCTCGACATATCACAATAATACAAATACAGAGGCCTGTCCGAAACTTCCTCCTTCCTAGCCCATCTTCCACTGAAAAAGGGATGAATAAATAAAATCAAGGAAAAAGGTAAAAAAAATAATACATTTTTTTCCTATTTTTTAAAAGATGGAATGAATGCTTTTGGGCCTGAGATCTTTTATTATTTCAAGGTCCCTTCCTTAATCCATCCTCCTCCTCATTATCATCTTTCCACTCTGCCTTAAGTATTTTTAGAAGTGACGAAGAAGAAGAAGAAAAAAAACTGGATTTTTTTTATTATTGATTTCAGATTTCAGTCTCCTTCTCCAATCATCCCCCCTCTGCATATTAAAAGGGATTATTAGAGATTAATGACCACTCATTTGTTTGCTCCTTGGCTTATTACGAGTAATATTCTTAGAGTTAAAAAACTTTCCTCGACATTCCATAAACACCTTTTATGATAATATTTTGAAGGATTGGGGAGATAGATGGTCCAAGTTCAGGAATGGAGGGTGAGAATGGTGAACCAACAGCAGCAGCATAAGATTATGTTTATAGATGAGGCTAATTTTTTACACCAAGTACCTATTCCAAAAGCTGACTAATTAGACGGAAGATGATCAGGAATGTCTGAGCAAGGTGGATATAATATGGCATGAGATCAGTTTTAGAAAAGACTGACTTGAGAATGGAAAGACAGTCATCTTATGCATAATACATTGCATCATCTCATCTCTCATAAAAATAATGAGACCGTCCAGATCATCAAGATGGTGATGATGATGACCAACGATTCAGCTTAGTTTCAGAGAGCTCCAGAGAAGTCAAAGAAAATCCAGCATAAAATAGTAGCTATAGCTATGTGTGTGTTGTTTGATGTGGATTGAATAAACTATCCAAAGATTTTTTTTCTCTTCGAATTCCTCCAGTCCGGATTGCATTAAAGTTATTTGTCGGCTACGTTATGTATTCCCCATGCAAAAAAGTCATTACCACATCTTCCCTCGTCCCTTCTCCCGATCGGATAAATTAAATGGATAAAGGAGATGACTATGGGGATGATGACGAGATTTGGGAGAAGAATGGCTTTGATGATCTGATCTGATGTGATCATGATCATGCAATGGGAAGTGCATCATGAATCATCATCATTCTCCCGAAGATGATGTGATCAGCGAGGAGATTCAGTAATAGTAATAATGACCATCAAAGCCTCCCATCCTTTTAATAAATGATAATGATAGGCCTCTTTTACAAAAAGTCGGGACAACTTTCTTATCCATGAGGATACAATAATGCTGCTGGTTATCATGAGTGGTCGTGCTTGGATCATGCTTCATTCCCTGGATATCGGCTTAAAAAAAATATGTTTTTTTTTTCTTCAGTTTTCAATTGGATGATTCAGGAAGCCGCTAAATTGCTGCTGTTACGGTCGCTCCTCCACCACATCCACCATCACCAGCAACGTGAGCAAAGCACACATAAAAGTCACTGACACATGCACAGGTTCAATAATACATTTTTTTTACATATGGTCATCCTCCCTCTCATGCAACTCCAAAATAAGTCTGGATAAAAATTGAACTGGAGGATTAAAGGTATAAAAAAAGGTGCATGGATGCATTCATGGAGCAATGGGATTTGACTTTGAAAAGATTTTTTTCCCTTTTTTCTCCTCTCCTCCTCTACCGCATCCGTCGGCGGATTAGCCAAGAAGAGAGAATAAGTATTATTGAGAGGAGGAAGATGAGGCAATATCCACGTTTTCACTGTCAGACCTTCCACGCATCCAACAAGCACAATGAAAATCAGCATTTTTACTATTCTTTATTAGAGAAAAAAAGAGATTTTCTTCCTGTTCTTCTCCTCCTGGAACGGAGAGAAGATTTAGGGAAAAAATATCTAATATTTAATTCATTCCTATATCCCAGCACAATGCCTATTTAATACTTGTAGCTACCAACAATAACCATCTTGCTCGCTTGGAGGTTCTCCCAAGTTAATACCATGCCATGATATGACACGACAGTGTTTCCCATTTTTATTGCAGAGTTCCGAGAGGGCTGCTTCAAATGGAGGGTTTTAGTCAGAAAAGCTTTACAATGGCAAGGAGAGAAGGAGATGAGGAGTTGGTCTCTTCCTTGAAAAAGGGATGTATCTGTCTTCCAAGATAATTTAGCATTGTTGAAGTAAAATGTCATTGTCTCTCCTCATCCATTTGATATTTCTGTTTTTCTCCAGCAGTGAAAGAAGAGAATTGATAGGAGAGGAATGAAACGGTAATAAAGACGAATAGCCTGAAATGTGAACAGGTGTGCATCCTCGCAATTATCATCATCAGTTCCATTCATATTCCATTTTGTGGGGAAACACTCTTCCACAATATATTGGAAGAAAAGGGTTGTTGAAAAATAACCACAAACAAGGAAACATTATCGCCAGATATCTTACTGAGTGATCAGAGACCCGACCCGATATTCCATGTTCCTGGCTGGTGAGCAAGCAGAGGGAATTTGGAATTACTCACCGTTTTTCTTCAAAGAGGAGGCCACCACCACCATCATATAAATATCAAAATCCAAAGCTTATTGATGACATGAGCAGGATGATCATGACGACGATGAAATTGCGTGGATGGACGTGATATCATGCGACATGCGTAGGTAGCCTGTAATGCGATATGATAGTATCCTAACCCTTCGATATAATACCTAGTTTAAAAAAACGCTTCTTCCCAGATAAGCCACTCTCTGGTGAGATGTGAGTTGATGAAAAAGACAGAGAGACGGCTGAGAAACCGACAGAGAGGGAGATCAGTGAAATGGAAGATTCATTGAGACATTATGAGAAGGAAGGAACAGGGAGAAATTTATGAGCCGGAAAATGTGAAGACTAATGAGATAAATCGTTGATGTCGCAAAGCATATATGTATCCATCTGAAAGTCAAGCCTATCCAAAAAAAAATATCCCTTTTGGTATAACATGTACATATCCTGTATCAGAGAATTTTTACGAGAAAAAATATGAGAAAAAAAAAATTATGAAAGTAAAAGAATTCCTTTTTTTCTCTCTCTCCTCAATACTTTATAGAACTGCTTGATGCTCATGCGGTTTGGGAAGAGTTCCCAGTTTCCTTCATTCGCAATCAGCCATAGATATACTCTACGTGAAAAAAATGAGAAAGCTATTTAATGATTTTGATGGGCATATTGGGCACACTAATCCATATTTCTTTTCAGAAGGGAGCAACTCTAAATGAGGGAGGAAGTATTGGGTGAAAATGAAACGAGATGTGATTAATAATGGTCGTGTTTCGTCCCTGGTTGATCGTGAGGGATGATCATGAGAATGATGCTATGCAGTTCCTGTCCAGTCACTGAGTGAGTGACGCTGGCCACCCAGCAAGATTTATCTGGGAACATGAAATCCCCCTTCGTCATGCTGTGCACAAACAGACTAAATCTCACTCAAGTTTACGTAATTATCAATTTTTGAAAAAAAAATATATATTTGAGAGGTTTGAGACGGCTCAATCCAAATAGATCGATGGGATTTTTTTAGGGGGCTCAATAGACTGGGATTGGGATGTTTTTTTTGTAAGAAGTTCTCACGTAAACTGGATTACTTTTGAATGAATTATAATTTGCTCACAGCTCACGTAAAAAAGGACCGATATTTTTTCCCTGAAGTATCAAATTCGTATGGTGGTGGTCCAAATTTGTCTTAAATGGGATGGCAGAAAAATAGAACTACTTTCAAGCGAGATTTGTTAAAAGTTTATCAAGACTCGATATTTTCGTGAAACTGCAGTAAAGGTTAAAAAGTTTAATAAAGCCTTGAGTGTAATGCATAAGCTCACCCAATGCGACATTTTGTCATTGAGGAGCTCTCCATTATCCGTTGTATTGTCCATTTCATCCGGGTCGTCTTCGTAGGAGTCCTCATCATCCATTTCCTCCTCGTCCTCCTCATCCTCCTCATTAAAATCCTTTGGAGATGAGGCCCAAGAATGTTGATGTTTGTAGGAAGAGGTGTGGGGATGTGGAATGGGATGGGGGTGGTTGTGGCTATGACTGTCAATGGATTTCATTGATGACATTTGTATCCCCCTTCCTGAGTTCAGTGATCCAGTTCCTCCTCCCTCCAACGTCCGGTGGTGGTGCGAATGATGGTGTTGGTGTTTTTGGTAGTGATCCTTTCAAAGAGGGAGAAAAAAAACGGTAATTTAATTCTCAAGTTGATGCTGTTTGATGGTTTATGCAAACAATGAGTGAGTGATTGTGGGTGGGGGAATATGAGCTGGTCTTATCACTTCACAACATTTCATTCTCCCTGTCAAATGAAATTAATGAGAGCACAAGGAGTTGTCAAGTGGGTGATGCATCTACAGACGAAAAAATCATCTATGCCAATCCATCATCCACTTCTGACGGGAAGTAAATAATTATATGTTTTTTTTGCGTGGCCTTATCACATTCAAATTAAAATCTTATTACAAGTCTATGATAAAGGGAGAGGATTACTCAATTCAAGAATTATAATAAAAGACGTAATTCTTAGCGTTCATCGGTTAAATGATTAATTTACATAATCTTGTTATGTTTATCAGGCTATCATAAAAAGCATATTAAAATGTATTTTAAATAATTCTTCTGTGGTTTATTTTTTAAGGCTGCATTTTTTAAATTTAATTCGGCTGTAAATCATTAAAGTTCACTGTGTTCAAAGTAGTTTGGTTATGATGTAGGCAGTCATTTATGGAAGTTGTCAGCACCTTTTGGAGCTCAGCCCAAAATAAAAGGCTGAAAAAAAATGTATTTGGACAAGAAAATAAATAATCCTGATATTTTAATTTCCTTCGTCATCATTAATCATTTCCTGCATTTGTAGAGAGGGAAAATCCCCATTGTATTTAAAGCTATTAGAGCATGAAGGTCAACACCGTTTTCCCGATAAGCCTCTTACCTTGCCAAAACTGGTTCCAGCCGCTGACAACGAGCCAAGTGGCTCACTCGGCGTCTCATCATTCGTCTCGCTCCCGCCCACTCCCCCATCCAACCGATTCAAAATCCTATCCAGCCCCTTGAACCGATGCCGGAATGCGTCCGTCTTCTCACTCCTCTCACTAATTAGATTACTACTGAGACTCTCACTACCCCCATTATTACTCGAGGAACCTGTCACCTCGTGGATAATACTCGCAGACAGGATTAGAACTATCGGGAGCATGCTGGCAGTCCCAATCATCCCCCTGCTTGTTCTGCGTCTTCTCCACCTTTCACACCCTACTTTGGAAAAGGGCGCAACCAACACGGGCTCTGAGTATTTTGTCACTTGTGCTAACAATGACCACATGATTGCTGTCATTTCTTTTTACGATTACTATTGTTCCTACACTGCGCGTCCCCTCAGACTCTACGTGTCCATCATCCTAATCATCCCAAGTGTCATCATTTTGATTAGGATGACCATTCACATGATGATGAAACATGAAAGTCCAATTTTGCTCAACAGTCAAATGAAATGAAGACCTCACTTCAAGCTTCGTGTTTTTCCCCTGTGTCACATCACACTCTCTTTTGGCTAAGGTCACTTCACACAATCACAAACAATTACTCCCGCCGCACTACTAATGCACTTGACCACTGACTGTGAATTGATTTCGAATGAATGGGATATATATAAATTGCGAGTGGAGCTCAGCTCATTGAATGGGTTCAGTTTTCAGAGTTCTGTGTACAAATATATAAAAAAAACGTTGGTCTCTTCTTCGACGTCGTCGTGTCTTGCGGTTGTTGGGCTACGCGATAAGAGTTAAAAAGAGAGTGCGAGTTCTTGGCTAACCGGTCGTCGGCCGGTGGCGATACGAAGTGATGCTGTTCTTCTGATGATCCCTGAATGCTTTATGATGGCCAGCTCATTATCATCACGGTCCCATTCCATTTATTGCAATCAACTGGGGAAACCGTATAGATAAGATGAGCACAAGCGTCAAAAAGCGTGCGTGCTCCGTGGAGTGGGCCCCGTTCACCAAAAAGTCTTTTCAGCTAATCAGCCTTGCCCAGTTGAACACTCTCTCCCTCACTCCTGCAAACAAACAGAAAAAAAACTGAATGAATGAATGACTCACTTACTTATTATACCCAGTCAATGACTGACCTCCTCTTTCACAACCAAAACTTTCGTCGTGTCATCCTCATCATCATTATCATCACCTTCCCCATCACCAGTTTTCATTACCATTATTATTATTGGATATGTCAACATTAGTCTTTTCTACACAGTCGCTTCCCTAACTGACTGCTAACTGACAGGGTTGAAAACCGCAACCCTTCTCATCTTTTTTTCCAAAAAAGGAAGAAAAGAGAAGCTATCATCTTTCTTTATTGTTATTACTGTTATGGCTACTTGAAAAGAAGTTGGGGAAAAGGCGACGAGCCTCTGAAGTCAGGTTAAGGAAAACACAACAAATAAAGTGCCAACGTGCTAAAATTTATTATCACCCAGGCTTCTCCTAAAAACAATGAATGAGCATGTGTAAAGACTCTTCTACTTAAACGATATAATAAATATGGTCATTCCATTATACATGATCTATTACGTTATGAATGAGGAATGCAAAAAAAAAACAGAAAACAGCAAACGAGCTATAAAGAAGGTAACAACCCTTTATTTTCTCAATGCAATCCCCTTGCATTTCCCACTTTTTTTTTCTCTCGAGTTTCTTTGCCTCTCTAGCTGGATTTGTGGATTTGGCTCGAGGTTTTAGAACTTCCTTGACTTGCTCCTACGAAAATAGCTGTGCAGACATGGGTGAAGAAAAAAATTACTTAGCTTATCTTACATTTGGATAGAATGCAGTTTTTTACTACAGGCTAAGAGAAGCTGTGCACTTTAAAAAAAAAAACTTTCCAACTATTTTTTCGCCCAGGCAAGGATAAAGCTCTTTTTGAAGGGAAAGCTCATTGACTGATTTATGAATTTCTGGTGTATATGTCATGTCATGTTTGCTCCTGGCTAAAATTCCAAGATTGCACTTCCCACTGCACCAGCTCCAAGTTGGTTGAACTTATACACACTTTGACTATGAAAAAATTATGGAGGAAGTAGGAATAGGAGAGGAGTTGGTGTGTTTTTTTTTCAAGAAAAAAGATCTCACCTCTTGAAATATAAGCCATTCGTTTCTCTTTGCTAAACAACGAAAAACTAAACTAAAGGTAAACAGGGTGTAAAGTTGTTTGTCTTTTTAGTCATGGCTTGTTCCTAACTGCTGATCCTTTAAATATGATGTAATCCTCAAATCTGAGTAATCAGTATACTGATGCGGTAATACGAATTCTATGGAAAATGAAAGTGACGAGTTTTTCGCTTCATCGAAAACTATACTCCGAACTGTCTAAAACAAAGTAAGGCTTGTCTAGGCATGTAGATGCTCACTAGTTCAAACATTTTTTCCCCTTCCAAAGATCTTTAAGGAATGACTAAACTGTTAACACAGAAAGGGGAAGACAAGAAAAACCCATTTTTACAATGTATTTTTAAAGAGAAAAAAACGGGACTAAATGTTTGATCTAATCAGTAAATGATCATCAGGATCGGGAAAAGTGTGCGAGTGAGAGAATTGAGTCAGTAAGTAAAAGCGAGGACGCTGCTAACGAGACTCAATTTTTCACAGACACGCCCACTGACCACCACCTCACAAAATTTCAATCCAGTTTATTTCCTCCTTGAAAAAAAAATATATAGCTTCGTGGCTGTTTCACTCACTTTAAGAGATAGACATCCACGATTTGAGAGTGATACACTGACGATTTCTTTTTTATTTCTCGTCTTTCCTGAACTCTTCCCATAAAAAAGTAGATGTGCAGAGTGGAGGAAAAGGAAATTGCAAGGAATTTTGCTTGCTACATGGCAAAAATTCTGCAGAGAGGGGAAATGGCAAGGAATTATAATGAAGAGACTTCTCAGCTCAACTGAGTCAGTTGGTATTGCTGAGTGTTGAATTTTACGGTGTGGTGTGGCTCAATCACCTCCATCCAATATCCAAGTCTTGTGGATTCCACTTACTTATAAAGTGTTTATTTAGCGAAAACAAGTTGTAAACTTGGGCGCAATTTTACTCGGTATTTGTTAATGCATTCATATATTTTGTTTTCTAAAATGAGAATCAATTACATCATCATCATCGTCATCATCCCGATACTCGACGGCATTATGGAATGAAATGAATTTTGCAAACTGGATCCAGACTCTATCATATCATATCCTCATCCATCTCTCTAGAAGATTGGATTGCATTGCGCTGGTTAGGTTCCCAACTGCGTGCAATCATGAAATGAAGAAAATCGGAAACCTGAACCTGATACGTTGACTTGGCGCTGATGATGATGATGATGATGATGATGTTGATGATGTTGATAATGCAGAGATGTGTGAGCCATGAGATGAGATGTCAGGAGTGCCCTAGATTTTCTAACACTTTCGTGTTTTTTTTCCTCTGCACATTTGTTTATCTAATTGATAAATGATTGAATATATGAATATGATGGTTGCAGATGCTGTCAGAGCGACGGAAGAGCGGATGTTGCAGTGTGCATGGTGGTGGTGGTGGATGTGATCAAGAATATTTTTTGGATGAATATGAGCTGATTGCAGATATGCACCACCGCCGAATTAAAGCGATAGAGGTGACGATGACGGTAAACACTATTATTTTTGCATCACGCAATGGACATGGATATCGCTCTATATCTGAGGCGAAGGTGGTGGGGTGGGTACAGGCTGATTAGCCAATTGGTCGCGTTCCTTTATAATTGTAATTAGCATGATTTGAACCATTGGCATTATATTGTAATCATGAATGAATCATGCATGCGCTACATAACAGACGAGTGTCGAGTGTGTAATATTGCATCGAAAATGCTGGACGATGATCAATGATCACACCACACCATACATAATGATCATCATCAATTCACCAGAGACGAAATGAGTCCATACATTTTTTTTACCCTAAATGATTTCCGCTTCACAAAAGTTGCAAACCTTGGATGAGATACGAGCCAACTTGGAAAGTGGAAGGAATGCGGGACTGGGGATGTCACGCAGTAAAATCAAGCGTAAACTCAAATTTTATTGGCCACCTTAAACAAGACTGAATTGGACTGCCGTGAGTAATGTTTGATTCAAGATAATTGTGAAAATTTTTAAATGGGGAGAGTATTATTAGGTATTTAAAGAAGAAAAAGGAGAAAGACATGAACATGATTTAAAAAAATGCTTACAAAACAGATTCACAGTTTTCCTTCAAATCCCTTCTAAATCAAACAGGTTCTCACGGGAGGGCTTATATACACCCATTCAAAACACAATGATTGAAAGAAAATGATCTAAACTGGAGCAGCTCATTGAAAAATTGACTCTTTTGCCTCCTTGCTCTGCTCTCATAATAAAGTACGTTTGTTGGACATTTATTCCACTTATTTTACAACTCGAAGTTTTTTCCTCAAAAAAAATCCTAGGAGGGAATAAATTTGTCAAAACAAAGTCTCGCAAAATGGAATACTGTTTACTTACGAGGGAAGAAAACCTACGGGAAGGATTAGCTCGTGTTTATATCTCCCCAATAAAAAAAATTAGCCCCATTTATTCCCTCGACATTTACACTAAATTGATGGCTATGCAAACTCTGACATTGCAAAAATAAATTTTATTTCTCGACTCTCTCCTCTCTGCTGCCGGCTCCGTGTCTCTGTTTACAATACTGGAATGAGAGAGATGACAGGGGAGGAAGACGAAAGCGTTGTTACTTTTATTAGAACAGTGACTAGTGACGGGAGGACGGGGAGAGAGTGGCGAAATAGCATTGCCGGAGCAGAACGGCGCCTTCTCACACATTTTATACTTTTGTCCTCTCCCTTCCCCATTCTCAGCTCATCAGAAAGGAATAATATTATGCTTTTTCCACTTGTTTTATTGCCCCTGTTTCTTACTCCCCTGTAGCAACTATGAATGTCAATGTAGTAAACAAATAGTATGGAAAAATTTGAGCCGAACAGTTTTTCTTTTGCTTGAAGGATTTGCTACTTCATCTATCAAATCCAATCCAATTCCATTTTAGTATTTAGCATTTCATTCAAGTCGTTTTATGAACTTGCTCCGCTCAGCAACTCATCAGAAGACTTTTCGCGAGATGGATTGATGGGAGGATATATGAAGAAGATGATGATGATGAGAGTAAAAATAAAAAGAAATTGAGAGTGAATCATATTTACATAAAAAAGTATTACTTGATGAATTTATCCATCTCACATAATAATGGAGAAAGACGGTAATGCCAAAAGTCATAACATTGTGGAGCAGTTTTAGTACGTAACCGATTGATTTAAAAAAATAAAATCCCAGACAGAGCTAATTTAAGATAGAAAGGATTACATAATGTGCTGGATCCGCATTTTTATTTCTCTCGAGGAGAAAAACAATAAAAAGCAATCAGCGAAATAGTCCCAGACGAAGGAGGAGACCAGAAAGTTATTTATACTTTTGAAAATAAATCCCACTTTTATATTAATCCTATTGATATTTTAGCTTGGATTGCAGTCAGTTTCGAGCATTTCTCTACACAAGGGTAAGGATAGCAGAGGAGCAAGATCAAGTTCACGTTTAGTGAAAAAAACAAGCAGAATGACTCGATCTTTTTAAAGTTATGATGGAATAAATTGGATAACTTTTCATTATGGACGACTTTTATATGAACAGAGAGCCAAATTGATTTGGTACAACTGATTTTTGTGATTGAAAAATATTGAGAAACTGCTTTCTATTATTCAGCAAGGATTACTCTAGTCTGCACTATTATTATCCCTTTTTCCCTCTCCAATCAAGATGGACAATCACCACGTGTGTCCTCCGATGAATTATATTCCGTTTTTACTCTTGCTCTTCAAAGAATATAAAAAGGATCGTAAAACTAACTGTGGCTATTTTCATTAAAAGACATAAGCCATAAGTATTTTTTAAATCTATTTTCTATCATGCGATAATACATGTAACCGTTATGTAAATTCATGAAAAGGTTTACGAATGAGATTCTCTCGTAAAAAAAATATGTTCATCTTTGTAAAAGGGGCTGATTTCCTCCAATAAAAAACCCGGAATTAATACTAAACAACAGCATAAAAAGCCTGTCCAGAGATACTCTTCATAAAAACCACAAGCAAAGATCAGTCTTTGATATAAAATCCCTTTCGAGTGCGCAAATGAGACAATCAAGTTAATATACACGGGGATTAACAGCACTTTGGAACAATTTTATTTCGTTTTCTGGAAAACCCATGAAAATGATAATACGACTCGTAAAAAAGGAGTCCAGCAACCCCAATTGCACCGAACCAACTCATCAATTCTCCAGCAAAAAAGTAATGTTCTACTTTTCTCCGACTCTTGTTGCATGACAAGTGTCACATTCAAATGACTTGAAGCATTTTTACTGCATGTACTCAGCCAATTTATAGCAGGGAAAACAGGAAACTAGACTGGAATAGAAACAGGATAGTTGTGTCTGTTTGCCCATTTGGGTTCCTAGCATGAATATGGTATGGGATCATGAGAGAAACAAATTATATTCAATTTGTAAGATCCACCCATAAAACAAACAATTACAAGCACTCCCCCACCATCACAACATTCATCTGGGGAAGATAGCCGGGTTTAATTGAGATTTTACGATTTCAACTCACTCATCCCGGAAAGTATCTTGCTCGACATTTACTACAGCTTGTGGTCCGACCAGAGGCTATATAAAAGGGAAGCGAACGGCCGTGAATACGAATACGAGAATTTTTTCTTTTCAATAAAGTCTGCAATTCTCCATCGTAAAGTCTCCCCTTTCATCCTTCATATCCGATGTATGGGATCCAAATGATGATGTGGTTATTGAGCCGGACTTGCTTGCCGAGGGAAATCACCCCAGTGATGAATATTATACGGAAACTTAATATATTGATGCTTTTGAGGCTTTTGTTCCTTTCCGGTTTTCTTGTTCCTCTACACTTCCTTATTACAGTCATTAGATATATCATGCCATGTTATCATCATCTATTCTCATCATAAAAGTCACCCGGCGGAGTGGAACAAGGAAGGAGCAAAGCTAATGAAATGAACAAAAGGACAAATTGATTGGCTCGTACTGTAGACTTGGGATGGGTGATTAAAGTGAATGTAGTAAAAACACCGGAGTAACAAAAAAAATGTTCTTTTTCGCACAAAAACGAACATACTTATCCATGAGGAAATAAATGTTTGAAGAAGACACAAAATATGTTTGAATGGACATAAACAAAAATATTCAAAGGCTGATTGAAGTAAAGATGTCATGTCAACTGGGAAGAAGAAACATCCTCTGTGAACTTAATATTCTTGAGCCTGGCGTAGCGGAGGAGGAGAGCATTCAACCGTTTCATGAGTAGATATATTGAAATTAACGACAACATCACAAAGTTGAATGCCACACACATCATGCGTAAATATTTACATGCGTATATATTTATGTGCGTTTCTCTCTCTCTCTTGCTGATTGAAACTAACGAAGTTGTACTTTTTTAGTGACACAACAATAGAGTTGATGATGACGGCCGCCCGTCATCATCAAATTTGAGTTTGCATTTATAACGTCATCATAATATTCTACTTTATCCTCATATACAATTGTACAAACAATTACATTTCGTCATCTTAAGACTACTAGGATGATATGAACTAACAGTGAAGCTCCCCTCAAGGTAGCTTCGAATTCATGCACACTTCAAAGAACGGGAAAACCCAATCAACCTAGCTCTTCCCATGGTTTCTTTTCTGCTAACCGTGCCTGCTTAAACCAAAGTAGTGCGTTAATGTTCGAAAGTTGCAACACGCAAGTAAGTAGGTAGTTAGATAATATTTTAATTTAAATGAAATTAAACTATTGATAATGATTAAATTAGCAGAAACAAGCTTGATAAATCTTCAGGCGGTAGTTCAATTGTAGATGATTACAGAGAATACGGTAGCTGGGAAAGAAGATTACACGACCCCGGAAAATTCACAAAAAATAGCATTTCCAACAGTGAATCTGAAGATCTGGTCAGTATCTGGCGTTGTGAAATGTCATATTCTCCAATTTTCCGAGCCCAGATTGCTCAAATGACAGTAATCGAGAGACTCATCTCCTTTATACCCAAAGGCTCACATAATTATTATCGGTTTTCGCCTTTCTGCCCAGCCAACTCCAAATTATTCCTATCCACTTTTGATCTTTCTGAGTGCAAGCGTGCAAATTATTTCCAATGAAAAATAATTACATGGTTTTTTACTCAGTATAGTGAAGGTCATCACTTGAGCAAAAATAAAAATCCAATCATTGAAATTATTAATCGTGACTATTATTGCAATAAGCCATGACGACTTTTTGTAATCATTCCTCATATCTATGTATGTTAATGGGTATGGACAAGTAAAAAAAATGAATGAGGCATGACAAGCTGTAGCTGATTGAATAACATGTAATTACATGGTAGAAAACTAATTAAATGCAACTGCGCTTGATTACAGGGTCTGCTTTGACCTAATCACAGTTTATGAAATTGTATGGCTCAGTATTTGCGTATTATTGAATGAACATGAAAAGGGTGCATGAACACAATGTACGCCCTGTTATTTCACTAAATCCAATCCAATTGGGAAGCTGCCTTGGATCTGTATAAGGTTGATGGAGTTTTATTCCAGCTGGAGAGGAAATAGACTGTGAACAAGTTCATGCTTCCGACAAGAAAAAAGTGAAGGTCGAATGGACACTCAAAATGATATTAATTTTACTAATCAATCCCACTCTCATAACCAATTCTCTCATCTGCACAGCCTTGATCACTTTGTCGGATTTTGACAAGAAAATTAAAGGCTTTCATGTTGCTTCTCCATCACCCTTCAAATACTCCAGTCACAGGAGTCGTCAATACATCTACGCAAAACTGGGCTCTGAAAATTTCAAATCCAATCTCAAAACTAAGGAATGTCAGAGGATAATGACTAAACTCATTTTGCAACGAGACGAGACTCAACAACAATACCCACCTCACAATCTGCTCAGTCATATTGAGCTCCCGATATCCTCAGTGCAAATGGGATAATGGGAAGATTACGCTGCAGAATATTCTCAAGAAGTGTTATTAACCATTGAAGAGGTGATATACTTGAACTTTGAGAAAAGAAATAGTTTCATAAAATGATCGTGAAAATTCAACAAATTCCTTTCTGAGCTACCGCCATGCCAACAAAATCCACAAGCTGGGATGCTCCATCCACCCGTTTTTTTTATGAATGGCTGTGAATAAATAAAGTACAATTATATAGCCCGACTACAATGCAATAGCGAAGATAATGATGCATTTAAAAGATTTAGGAGTCTCGGTATCCTCACAATTGGGAATCATGTCATCACCCAGAATATGAGAGGATGGGAAAATGACGTTGTTAAAAAAGCGTTTTGTGTCTATGGAAGCGCAAAGTAAACTTGTTTTCCCAAAACCCGGTTTGTTTCCATGAGTGCTAAATATTCACAGTGCATTATCCCATGGGCCATTAACGATCATCCGTTTTCTTTCCCCCATTCCAAGATATAACCATATATCATGGCTTCCTTCTTCCCGTTTTAGATTAAGATAAAAAGGGGTTTGGACTTGTCAAGAAGAAAAGTCGTAAGAATAACATAATTTGATACAAAAAAAAATCTAGCCAGATATGCTTCGACATAAGATGGGATGGGAAAAGTATATATCATCATTTTCATCATTATGTCGAATCACATCAAATACTCTATCTTTCTTATTTGTTGGAGAGTTTGGCTGAAATGGGAGCATCTTATCTTAATCTTCTCATATCATTTTTTGCAGGTTTCAAAAAAATGGAGTGGGGGAAGGGTGAAAGCCTGTGAAAGAGTGCGTTTCCATGCTCGATTTTTTCCTTCCCTGCTTACGCATAACTCCTTAAGAAAGCTTACAATCACAATAGCACAATTTCTCCTCTCCCTCTCCCTGAGAAAGTTTCTTACTTTCTGGAGAGGGAAAAAAATCCCTTCCGCTCTTTTTCCTGCTGATTCTGTTACAATTTCTGTTAAGGCATAGTCCTCCGCTCAAGATGATACTCTGATGATCATATCATGTCATATTCATATGATATAGCTTGCTCCTCGAAATGCTCCATTCCTCGGACATCTTATATCAGATGAAATCCAGCCGGTAACGATAATTCCAGGATAACAACAATAAAAAGATGCAAGTTGAGAAGAAAAAAAAATCCGCTCCATCCATAAAAAGTCAGACGCATCCACTCATTTCCATCACACAAGCATATACCTACTTAATACTTAAGTACAATAATGAAATGAAGAGCAGGAGAGAGATGGATATGGATGAGAGACGCAGAAAAAGATCCAAAATCTCTCCAAAATTCATTCAAGTGGAATGAACGACTTTATTTCCATGGATAAGCAAAGTTGCACTTTTTCCTTCCAAGAAAAACAGGGAGAAACGTGGTGTTTACACAAAAAAAAAGAATAAGCCAAAAAAAAACCGACTCGACCGACCTATTCAGAACAATATTTTTCTCTTTCTTTTCTCAAGTACGCACGGCATTTCTGTTTTGCTTTGTTTCTGCTAACCTTTACAAATTTTTTCTTGAATGAGATGAGATGGAGGGAAAAGTAAGTATAAGTGAGTCCTATCTTCCACTACTCATCCTCCTGGTTTTTTTCTTCTAGAGTTAAATTGAAAAGAGTAAAATAATCCATCTCACTTCTCTCCTTTCTCTCTAAATATCCCACTTTACAACTCATCTATATTTATTTCCTATTTTAGTATGTAGTAAAAAAACGCATTCTGGATCGTCTTGCCCATCCTCATTCATTTCAAAGTTATTTGTGCATTGTAGTTTGCAGTTTTTTTTTCAGTATAGCAGAGTGAGTGGATATATAAAGCGATAACCATGATGGGATGGAATCACGCAACATTTAATTTATCTCAGTTTTTTTGGAATGGATGGATTGGAGGCTTGCATGGATTTTGACAAGAACTGCGAAAACACAGGAATGGAATGTTAGAAGGATGCATAAAGTTCATTTTGTTTCAGGAGATTATATCCTCCTAGCATAGAAAAGAAACCGAGAGTTGACTGGGAGTATATGGAGTGGATTGGAGTGGAGGAGTTGGGGTCGTCGGGAGTCTTACAAGTTGAGAGAAAAAAAATTAATGGTTGACAGGAGCCCTAACAACTACAAATTAAAACTGATTGTGGCAAAGTTTTTTTTATGCAAAAACGTTTAAAATGAGTTTTCCTCTATCTGGTTTGTTTCCTGGTTGTATGAGTGCATATGAATAATTATGACTAAGTTGGTTGGATGGAAGGAGGCCGGGGCATGGGTGCGGGTGGGTGGATTGGATAGTTAATGGTGGATGAGTGCATTTTTATTGTAGTAAATTTTTTTGGTGTGATATGGTCTCCACAATGGAGTAGTGAAGTGAGGCTTGCATTTGAGAAAGGAAGATGCAATCGTAGGTCATAATTTTGCTTACAAGGTATGATATCACGATCTTTAAATGCCCGTTAAATATTTTTCCCCTGGAATGTTCAACCAAAACGACTATTCAATAAAGCAAAAAAAGTCTTTAAACCGATTAAAAAAATTGATGAATATGAGTAATATGCTTGTTTTAAGCTATCATCACCTTGACGCCTAAAATGGACATGAAATTATTCACTTCTTTTCCTCCTTTTGCTCCGTCTATGTAATTATCGGGTATGAAAAGAGGAAGTTTGCTTAATATCAGGCATATAAATACAAATTTTAAAAATATAGGCGTTGCATTGTTGTAAACTTACCAAAAGTCAGATCTCCTTTTTTAAATATTTTTTTAAAATCAATTTATCCAAGATTTTTTGCACATACAAATAACTTTTCCACTGGTTGAAAAAAAGTAACTTGAATATGAGTAGCGATGAACAATGAGAGGAACGTTTAACAGGAGCTTGGGTATGGGATCCAAAAAAGAACGTTCTTTTTGTCCCTTGAAATGCCGGATTGAGATGATGAGATTATGTATCTTTGCAAAGGCGACACACGAAGAGGTAGATACTCACTCAACACTGGTCACTCAGTGAATGAATGGATTGGGTTGCGTGCGAGCTGCTCTTACCACGCTCTCACGTTTGCCTTGCAGCTTCCCTTTACTTCCTTTGCTTGAGTTTAGCAAAATCAAACTAATCCGAAGCCCAATAACTCATATTAGGGATATGCTTGTGAGTGAAAGGGAAATGAGCTGTTTGAGCTCTCGATACTCCAGTGATCAAAATTCATAAGCAAAGCAATGCTTAGTTATGATCCATAATCATAATTATAATTCATAATTAGGGTTAAACAAATTTATAAAAATTAAATTTGAAACTCAATAATATACTTGTTTTTTCTTAGTATGCATCCAGTGCTAATTGTTGTTAAAGTTGTTGTAGTTAAAGTCAGAACTCAAAACATTAGCACATTTTATCCTAACAACCGGTGCATTGCTTGGATTTCTGCTTAATCTTTTCCAACATCAACAACCTTTGTCTCCTGACGTTTGCTTGAGAGTTGAGACAGCCAAGCTAACTGGCAAATGTTCAACGTTGTAGTCAGCTCGATCTGCTTTTCTTTAGCAATTCCAACTGCTCGCTACAACAACTATGGAGTGTAGATGTTGATTAAGGGCGGAAGATGGCATGGAATACTCGTGTTGGAACAGTTTAGCTTCATGGAAAGAATATTCCATAAAATGCTATTTTGTTATTTGCTTTTCTGACAAATTCGTGTGGAATGACCTTCATCGAAGACGTTTAATTTGTAGGATGACATTTTGATCATGTTTTAACATTTATCCGTTGCTGACGTAGTTAGTAAATCCCTAATACTGCAACAAGACTACCTTTCTGTTGCTTGCAAGCTTGAATGCACATGTTGCATGCAGAAGGGACGCGTTTCGGGAGACGACTTGAATATAGGATACTTTTTGATAGGGTGTGAATCCATTTATAGTAACGAAAAATATAAGTGGACTATTAGCCACCGGTTCTGAAAGGATCGTTTTGAAATCTCTGCTTTTATTTTCGAAATCTGCAATTCAGAATGAAGGCCCGCGAATATGAGTTGATGAATAATACATTATGTATCGATATGATATCTTGAACTCGTGAATTGAGCGATAATAACCCTAGCTTTGTTATATTATAATATGGATTTAATTTCTGTCAATTCCGTCATTGAACTTGAAATTCCGATGAAACAACCGCGCAAAGAAAGTGGCAATTTTCTAACATGCGGCATCAACTTGCAGATGTAAATTGGTGTATTTTCATGAAATTAAAATTTATCAGAGTGAGTCTCGAAAAATATGATATTGATGGATGAAAAATATAGAAAGAGAAAGGTAGAAGACCTCTTGGTTCTAAACAAGTCATGTGCCATGACATGAATGAATTAAGCATGTGAAGTGAATCATGGTACAACGTGACACTCTAGTCAAGTAAAATTGCGTACTTCTCTGCAGAAATTGAATTCGTGTTAAATTTCAAATTTATTTTCTAAAATAGAATATTAGAACAGTTCAAGTTACCTATAGTAACCGTTAATCACCGAGAATTGATTAGGTTAGTAATAAAATTATCTTGTTAAAGTATAACGAGAGGGAAGATGAGACGTGAAAAACATCAACAAAACGTTTACA
The DNA here is from genome assembly GCA_034696885.1 of Lepidocyrtus paradoxus. NCBI lineage: Eukaryota > Metazoa > Arthropoda > Collembola > Entomobryomorpha > Entomobryidae > Lepidocyrtus > Lepidocyrtus paradoxus. The sequence continues at coordinate 41,633 of JAQGAH010000063.1, forward strand.
ATCAGACTTGACTTAAATCCTATAGAAACTGAAGATCTAAAATCATCATAATAATGCTTGAGAATACATAGTAAAGAGTTCCATCTAACTCCAACATAAATGACGTAGATATCAACTTTATCACTGCAATGACCAATTTAGGAACTCTCATACCTTTAATACTTACAAAGCTAGTTATTTTTAAATAACAATTAAGAATAATATAGCTATAACTAGTGGACATCACATAAAGTTGATTACTATGCTAAACACATGTGTGTAATTACACCGAAAATTAATTATACTAATCTAATCTACTGAAGCGGACTTTTTAAAAACGCTAAATATTGATCCTTCTTTTACTGACGTCGATAAGCAAAGAAGGCAGCGAGGAGCCCGAGTGCAACAACAGGGATAACAGTACTACGCGACAATACGCTGGTGACACCACTTGCGCTTGGTTCGACATGATGATGATGGTCATCATCACTTTCAGGGTGTGCTCTCGCTCCCAACTGTTGAATTTCGGAGACAGGTTGTTCCTGTTGAGGATGTTGAGGTTGGTGATGATGATGATGCTGGCCGTAAACCTCTTGAGTCCTGTCTTCCTCAAGTGAGAAGGGAAGGTCGACAAATGTACGTCGAGGGTTCTGCTGGGTCACCAGACTCCGAAGTTGTTCCATGTTTACAGAGTCTGTCTTGGGTGACCACAAGCTAAGGCTGATTGTAGATGCTGAACGAGCTAGGCGGCCCGTCAAATTTATAAGCTCGTCGATGGACTGTGCAGCGAGGGATGCGCGAACTGGGAAGGTGATGTGGGGAAATGGTTTATCCCTCCCAACATGCTTTTGGATGACTGCGATCATTTCCCTGGTTTGTTCCTTGGTATACTTCCCTTCTCGGATTTCATCCGAGGGGTCATCCATCCCGTAGCGTGTTGTCCATCCCACAGAAAGGACTGCAAATGGAGCAAAAGTCTTTGCAAGATAGATAAACTTTTCAGCGTCCAAAGGCTGTTTGGTGGCGTTCACAGGACCAGAAAGTATGTCGGCATTGACCATGATGGGGAAGGATGGGATTTCTTCTTCGTCCAGTCTTTTACGCATGTGTTTCAAAGCTGGCTCGACAGCTTTAATATCCTTAAAATCTAATTTAATCCCTTTACGCTTCCCCTCCACTTTGATTGCGCTGATGACGGCATCGAGGAACTGGACAAAGGTGAGATCCGAGGAGTCTGCGGGAGGATGTCCCATCACTGCTGTGACGTCATTAAAGCTACTATGCGTACCCATGATTATGTCCGCTTCTAGCATCATGATTGATGGATCTGAATGAAATCATTTAAATAAATAAATTTAATTCCATAATCCATACCATAATCTGCAAACAATTTAAACAGGTTCCTGAAACAATTTCAATTCCTAACACATATTTACCTGCAATGGCTTCTTGCAATTGCTTGTGACTGTTTACAGCGTGAGCAAAGGTGATTTTGGAGATGTCCTGCCCCACTTCCTCCCTGAAATACATTGTGACGCTCATCCCCTTACTCCAAGTGTGTGGAAGAACTCCGCACATTAACAGCACCACAAAACCTAGAACAAAAAAATCCCAAAAATTAATTAATTTAATTAATATTAAACAATTTTAGCCCATTAAAGATCAAACTCCCTCAAATCCGCACTAATCAAACATATCAGTTTGTTTCGAACACAATTTATTCAACACTACAAATAAATAATCGATTACACTTTTGCATTAGATATTTGCAAAAAATATATAAATATATTTCCTTACTAAAACGAAAACAAGACATTTTTGTTTCCTCAGTCTTCTTCCTAATTGAATAATTGATATTATTAATGGGGAAGCTATAGGAACGCGTGTGTGGTGAGACACGCTATGGACTAGACCAGAATAGACAATGATCTGAATGTGCTAATAGGCAACCACTCCACTCCAACTTGGCAAAGGGAATATGCAAAAACAACTCAACGCTGCAAACACAAAAATCTCAGCGTGGATTGAGCTGCTACACTGCTACTTCTTGACTGAAAGACAACGAGGAAGCTCACAATTCCTGACCACCATCCATACAGAAACTTATCATCACCATTACTAATGTACTGACCATCAAAGTTTAAGTCTGCACGTTCCACCACCACCTTCCACACTGAAAACCAGACTGAGGAAAGGTAAAGGTTTTGACAAGTCTGATTGTATTGTGTGAGAGCTAACTATCAACTTATCTAGATGATGATATGATATTCTATTAAACCATTTTTTGTCACTTTTTTTTTTCGCCAACTAATTATATTACTGAATAGAGTTGGCTCTGGCTACTCCATACACGACATATTATAATATGATATGACTTTTGTTAGCTTTGTTGGCTTCCACGAGACCCAGCAGAACGCTTCAACCCAGCACTTGAAATTTGCTATGTACGATAAATGGAGTTCAGTTTAGTGAGGATTGTTGATTGTGTGCGTTTCCATGCGTAGTTAAGTAATAATCAGTTTGCACGAGGCTCTACCAACCGCAAAAATGTTTTAATAAACTTTGGAGACAATATGTAAATGGAGGATAGTCCTCAGCGTTAGAATCTGACTTTGTATGTATTGTTGTATGTCATGGCTCATGTCTTTGTCTGCGTATGTTCTACGTATGTATGAGATATATTTTCTGTAAATTTCTTTAATTACGAATCCATTTACTATTTTTCATTTAAAAAATTAAGAAATAATACTTAAAAAATCATTACATTTAGTCATATAAGAGAAAAGACATTGAAGAATTGAATGCAGACATGGAAAGGCCGGAGTTTATCACAAATCGACTTTGAGTTCCTCCTATAATCATGTCTACTTACAACTTATTTAACTATGTAAATGTTTCTTTTCCCAGAATAAAAAGTAGGTGAGACTAGACAACGAAGCTAGGCAGACACTTGATGGAACATACTTTAAAACAAACGTTTAAGCACGCACCCGACACAAAATTACATTGCTTTTTAAGCTACAGTACAACCCCCCAATAAAACTACAAAAAATATCGCTATTTCCTCCTCCCCTGGAGACTCTTACATTCCAAACGTTAAAATACTGTTGAAAAAAAACGGGAAAACGGGGATTTATGAATTACGCTACAACTGAAATTTCCTACAGTACAGTATAGCCAAATGAAACGACTAAATAACAATTTCATCATTTCATAGACATAAACTTTAGCAATGAAAAAAAAAGAGAATGAAACTCCAATTCCAAATTTGAGCTCTCATCATAGTACAATCATCTATGCATGAGATGCTAGCTAAACTGGCGACTCCAGCGTAGTAAGCACACATTATTAAAAATAAGTGCTCTTTATCCAACAAACAAATTTGCATCTGTGCCCATATGAAATGCAGAAAAAAAGGAGAGATTTTTTTTTCCAGAAGCTCAAGCCGGATAAAAGTCGATGGCCAACTACCTATGGCCTATCATCATGATATGATTGTGATGACGATAGTAAGGTAAGAATAATGACATAATGAGGGACGAGTGTCTTCATACTCCTAGGAAATACGTTGTTTTCTTTCAGATTACCGTCTTGCACCTTGGGCTCCCCTTGTCAGTGCCTAATTTTGTGTGACGGCAGCAAGCACGGGGAAAATGCACTTTTTCTCAAAACCACCAGCAAGCAGCATCAATCCCCCATAATCTGATGTCCTCATTCGAATGAACTGAATATGAATGAAGGAAGAGCCTCAATCTTAACGAAAACATTTTTTTTATCTTCATGTTCCATCTTACTTCACCACCAAGCTGGCTTTGAACTATATTTAACTGAAAAAGATCCTCATGTGAAATTTGATATGAGTATGACTCCAAAACGTGAGATGATGGCCATGCAGCAAAAATAGAGAATAAAAAAAGTTTTACATAGGCCAACAAGATTTTCTCAGGATATGGCCATACTATTTATTCATATGAAGTACTTTCTTAAGAGTAATTCCATTTCTGAATTTCAGAAGCATCTTTTCTGCCTTTCTTGTCTTTGTCGTCGGTCGGTCTCCTCACACAAGCAAGCAAGGGCAAGGAATTAATTCAACTGCTCCAGAATTTTAAACGGGGGAGAGGTCGATGAACAAAGTCAAAGTCAAAAAGACACTTTACAGAATTTTTTTCCCAAAACAAATATGACAAGTCCACTAAATGGAGTAACTAAAAGGAAAAATATTAGTCATGTTAAAAGATAGAGGCTTTTCCCTGCCAGAATTGTCCTTCTGTTTAATAATCCAATTTTTATGGCTTTCAATTCCACGTATAACCTCTCACTCTGTTTGGAATAGTCGCAATGAAATGTCATAAAACTTCAAATTTATTGTATATTTCGTTCGTCTTATTGCAATGCACAGGATGGAAATGAGGAACGAGTCTGAAAATTTAGCACTAAAAATGGAAAAAATGTACAGTAAAAAATGTGCATAAATGGCGAATAAAAATAAGTCATTTAGTAATGACTCTCTAAATATGACTGTCTCAGTGTTAAAATTGGGAGGACATTCGAAGACACTCTGCTAAAATTGCAATTTTTTCGTTAAATCCTCCCATCATCAGCATTAAGAAAAACTCTTCATTATAATAGCTTTTTACTCAAAAAATTAAATGAGAATATCACATCTGAAATGGGAAATGCAGCGCAACGCAAGCTCGATCCCACGATGAAGGATACCAAAATGAACACTTAAAAAATATATAATGCTGAGGGATCGTAAAACATTTTAAAGATCCTGGCCATTTGCAGTTATATTCTGCAAAGGAAAAAAAACGCAAAACGTTCATAATATGACGACATCAATGTCATTATACTTAGGGAGCTCACAGTATTCCCCAAGAATTGCATCTGTTGCATAATTCGCTAATCATATCATTTCAATGGGAAAGGACGAATGATAATGATGACTAATGAATCATCCCATTCCAATTTTTAATCCTATATGGTCAATAGACATCAGATGTATAACACAATTAAAAAGCAATCCACCAGACAACCCAAGTTACTTTACTTTACTACAAGCCCCAGCCAAAAAAAGTTATTGCTTCTCTTGAAGAAAAAAAAAATCAAGATAATAAAAGTCGAGTAAGCATGATGCAGCCCACCGTTTGCACTTTTTTATTGTTAGCCCATCATGGAAAACTGCATATCTGCATAGATGCTTTTGCATCGCTACTCCACCATTGTTCCACTGCTAATCATTGTAGATGATCAAGGCCACCAAGATATCAGTGCTGAGGGTAGTCCACAAAGTGAAGGCATAGTCCAAAAATCCAAATATCTAAAGCAATTTAAATGCAGAGAGCAGATTTTTTGACAAGTCATGAATGATACAACAATGACAGTTTCCAATCCACCTTTGTTTCATGAAATCAGCGAGGGATCAAGGCAAAAATATAAAATATGGGTGATTGGGCACGTTAATCAATCATACATAATCATGTTATAACATAACTACATCTCCTTTATGTTTTAGCAAACATGGCTAGTGGGAATGTATTGAAAAAAAACTGACCAACTTAAAAAAATGTTATGCTTAGTCCCATCCCTACTTAACTTGATACATTCACTATTTATTATTACATTTACCATGTTAGAGGGTCTAAAGGTTCAGGAACGAAATTGGACAAAAGTGATACTTGACCATTGGACTAGGTACTAAGTTGATGTTGTGGTCACTAATCATATCATGTAATCATCATCATATTGATATTATGTACTATTCTAGTTTAGTACAAGTCCAACTTTTTTATAAATGTAAATTTTTACACAGTGATTGGCGAGCGGAAGTGTCAAACAAGATGATGATCATGATGAGAATAGTAAAAAAGCTGAATTGGAGTCAAGTGGGTGTGTGAATTTTGCGTTTATGATCAAGTTGAGAATTGAAAATGAATGGAATATTTTCTGACGTATTTGCGTGTTCATATGATGCAGATACATGACCTAGTGAACAGCTTTGATTACTTGATTAATGTTTGATACATCTCATTTAAATAAGTATATGCATAGAGCTCAGAGCTGATAATAACTAACAATATTTACCGGGTCACATGATCTCAGGGAATAGTTTGAAAAGCAAGACTGACACGTGTGAATTTTGACAACTATTTTTTATACTTATTTTTACCCAGGCATTAGTTTTCTGTTTCGATTCAAACTACAGCTTATCTTATCATAGTTACATAAGTATAGATGTGTGATCATCATCATGATTCAGCAAACAAGTCATTCGATACGCATTTATTCCGAAATAATGAATTACACGACAGAAGGGAGCCGACGGGAAAATGATAAAAAAAAAGTTGATTAGTTGCAACTAACCTGTTCCAAGAGGATTTTAATATGTGGACCGATAACTATTTATGCTGGAGACTAGGGTACCTGGAACGGTTCAAATTGGTTGATTAAAAATACACAACATAATTGTATAATTATAATTGTTCTGAAAAGTTACATGAGAATTACGTAGAGGTCTTAACTGTGAGAAAAAATATCCCCACCTAATAATAATAATACCCAAGAAGAAAAACAAGTTGAGTGACTATAACTGATTGACAATAGGATAGGAGCCGTGGGCACAGAATAACTTATGAATGGGGAATGGGGAAACACACGTCGCATTTAATTATGATCAAGTTAGTACTATATTTGGGCCTATGGGAATTAATGGTCTTCAGTTGTGACCTTACTCATAATATGTCAGCTGAAGTTGGAGGAAAGGATGTGTGCGGATTGTGGAGATATGACTCGAGGAAAGTTTTTGGTAAATGCCGACTTTCTAATGTTTCATACAGCCGATGGCTGGCGCTTAAAGTATTTTATGAGTTTTTTGCTAAAAGTGGGTTGGAACAATTGTTTTTATGTATCTTGGAACTATTTTTTAACCTTGTAAAACTGATCAGATTTGTTAACGATGCTTTTATACTGATTTTTATTAAGTGTATTTACGCAAAATGCAAACTCACTCTCATCATCTGCAGCTAGATTTAGATTAGTAAAGTTAGATTTGTGTGAGTCAATGTGAGTATATTTATGTGAGATGAATAGTATCAATTAAGCCAACAATTACTGCAGAGTTTATGTTGCTAGTAAATTTTACGGATTTCAATTTTCAATTCAATTATTTTTTTTAAATGTGTCGTATTAATTATATTGCAATTTGCAATGAAACGACCTGTTAGGACAAGGAAATTAGTAAATTGGCTTTTACTAAAGAAAATAGGTATGCGTTGGGATCCTTTTATATTCCTTTTGATATTTTATAGAGATTGTCTACGATCTCACGAGATTCTCGTACCAGATCGAAGACAGTCTACCTTCCCATAGGATGTTAAAATTCACACTAAAATGTTGTCTACGTCGAACTCATACAAATCATACAGTAGCGTAATTGAAATCATGGACTTTAGATCCGATCCTCCCTTACTGAATCCCATGTATGGAATTCTGGAATATTTTTTTAAACCTTGAATTATTTATTTATGATTTGATTGCCAAGTGAACTATAATTAGAGAGATTACGAGTACCATTATAATTATGTCTATTTAAGAGATTAGAGGTTCACGTTTTCCTTCCTCTTTGAGTTTTGCAGAGCTCATTAAAAACCGTCTCCCTCCTAAATCTATACTCCGTTCGATATCCTTGACTAATCTATATATTTCTTGGAGCAGTGGGGTAAAGAGAGACAACTGCAAATTGTAATTGTTTGACTTTTACACTATTATTTACACCCACACATTATAATCATAATATTCATAATCTCACTTTTATACACTTGTACTTGTCTAAAGCATTCGTTACTCAAACTAGCAGAAAATAGTTTCTTGAATTTATGTTCAAAGATGAAATTTTCCAAGGCTGAAGAACTGCTTCAAGTAATTTATGATTCTGGGGATGAGACAATGATGCTGCACTTTCTTTTGTATAAATCAATATTCTGAAATCGGGAGCGTTGGACACCCACACTTAATATCAACCATGCGAGTCTCTTCTACGCTTCCCTGTCAATCCTAATTAGACTTCCTCCTAGTCCCCAAGTCCCTACTTTCATCTTTACCAGTACACTTTAAAGCGGAGCGGAGCATGACCGTAGTTAAGAATTCAAGCAAAGTTGTCCAGGACTCGAGTCCCTCTAGGGTTTCCCTTTGTCATGTCATATTTGATCTGCTGAACACATTTGTCAGAGAAACCAACCTTTGGAGAAGGGGTGAAATCGAAGTAAGTAGATGAAAACATGCCCGTGCTTATTCCCATGTGGCCCTTCTTCCTCCACGTATTTACTTCCTCTTTGTTCATACATAAATGAGTTATGAGTTGAGAATTCCGTCCACCTTCTAATATTTTTGCAAAATGAATTTCAATTAGGTTGATTGAGAGGGAGGAAGGGTCCATATGGTTACTAGCTATAAATTTGGAAGCTTTCATCAATTTCCATGTCATTTCATTGCAAACAGATTGTGAGGTTGGTGAATAATCGGGAGAAAGTGAAAATTTAGAACCAAGTTGGATCAGTTGTTTAAAGTTTCCAATAGTCTCGATTCTGAAATATTTACTTGGAAATTTTAGCTTGACCTTGCTTGAAAAATCTTACATATTTTTTCAACATAGTTTTAAGTTTACTAAGGTTGAGCCAAAAATTAAAAATGTCCAAGTTAACAATTGCTCTATCCCTTTCCTTCGCGTACATATGTGTGTGTACATTGTTCACCAGTCCAGTGTCGGGTGGGAGTCTTAATCCAATGGGGTCAACAGCAGGGGGTGGCAATAGTGGAGTACTCCCTTCGGGGGGGAGTACAGGCACTGCGGCAAACAGAAAAGCGAGAATTCTGAGTTCCAACCCAGGACTAGTCAGACTGTTTAGATTATTGAGTAGATCCAATGGGGTAAGTTGAGATTATGCTATAATTAATCAGGTTTCCATGAAATTTTGAGTAATTCATGATTTGTTTTTGTTTTGTTTTGTCAAACAGCTTTCTTCATTCGACGACGAAGACATTTTAGGAGGGGAGGACGACTCATACTTGCAGAAGCGTCAACAGTATGACGACTACGGTCACATGCGATTTGGGAAGCGCAACCCCAAAGACTTTGATGACTATGGGCATATGCGATTCGGGAAAAAGTGAAGAGATTCGTCCAAGGCCTTAGAGCAACTTATATTATTATCATCTGAATCTGTGAAAAATTATCTAGTTAATAACTTAATATATATATGTAATAATAATACCATCATATAATGAGCCATTCTGAAGTTGATTTTGTTTTGTCTAACGAGAATGATTTCTGTGAAACGCTTGATAACCAATTTTCTAATTTACAGATGACTAATCTTATGCTTCACACTAAGTATTACGTAAGTTGTGTAAAACATTCAGATAAAGATATATATATTTAACCCATTTATTGAAATAAAGTGAAGAGGTGTGTTATTTGGTGACTCTTAATAATGACAATGACTTTAATGGATATATGCATATCGCATGAACACTGCATGAATATCGCTGCAGTTGAACCAGTCATGATTACTTTTGTCATCCTCATGCATCATGAATGAATATTAAATCATCGCTATAATCAGGGCAATATTGCTTTCCACAATGTTTCAGTTTTTTATTATTTTTTCATTCTTTTTGTCTCCTCAAAATAGCATTTTACGAGAAATTATTAAATAGTTTTGTGTGGTAAATATATATTTATATATCGCGTGAGATACATTGTGTCCATTTGCCTAGCAAAAAATGACCTTAGCAGTTATCAAACAGTGTAGGTTTCCTTTCAACATGTTACATACACTAGAAATACGGACTACAGAGAAAATAAAATCTTAGACAGACAAAAAAAAGTGTAAATACTAAATAGCTTCATTCTCTTGACATTATGTCAGAAAAACAAGGCATATTGCTTAGTTTGAACTTGAACTATAGCGAAATCATACGGTTCACTGAATACATGGAAAACGCACAAGAACGGCACCTGAATAAAATTATGATTACATTATGATAAAAACCTGTTTACATTTACAGTTAACTACCAGATCATTTCATAACCACTTTGATCACCTACACATAATTAAATATTTAAAATTAGAGATATGCTCAGTTTAAAATCCTCCCAGCGTGGTGTTGTTTTTTGGTTTGTTGGTGATCAAGATGGTTTGTTCATTTCAATAAAAGGTAACTGGTTTAGCTTTTTTTAAAGCGATCCCCTTCTCAATTATAAAGAATGGAAATCCGACAGTGTTGTAATATTAAGGACTAGCTTATTTTACCATTAAATATCATTATTACATTTTATGCTGTATAAATGCATTCATATTTTTCATGGTTTTCATTTCCGTGAAAAGGAAAATTGGAATAGTATATTGGACAGGTGAGTAGAATGACAGGCAGATTTTCTATTTTTATAATTCATATAATCATGGTATAACTGTGTGATATCAATAGGCATATATATAGTTTATCACTAGAAAGAGTGAAGGCGGATATAGATAGGAAGAGATTGATAGATCATCATGGTTGGTATAGCTTATGCATTTTTGATCATCTTGTGTTATTGTGCAGAGCTAGGGGATGGGTAGTCCATCACGATGGGGTCTTCACTGGTGTCTGTGTCAACGCCGTCGTTGGACTCTTCTGGAGTTTCGTCTGCTGTTGCAACACTTCCTGGAATGGCAACTCTGGCGTATTCATCCGTGTCAATGGATTTGCAAAAGTATATCGCGTATTTAATCTTGTCGCGTAGGACATACTGAAACAATTGGAGAGCAGCAAATTAGGTTTATACATTTTCAAGTCCAATGAACTTTTTTTTTGTTGATAATAGCTTATTGTAAGTTGAAATTTTACCTTGCATGAATAACGCGGCATTTTTAGAAGAAAGAAGCATGTATAGCTTTCCGGGAGGAAATGGTCTGGGGGATTGTACTTATCCATCACCTTTAGAGAGAAAGAAAAAAAATATTGGTAAAAATTGACTTGAAATTGACAATAAAAGATTGAAACAGATAACAGATTTTATTGTTACAAAATATTATTCGCACCTGAATTACAAAATCGCGTCCTCTAAAGTCCGCAATAGTCCTGGGCAGTCTTGTTCGTCCCCATACAAAGCGCAGAAAGAGTGACCTTTCCTGACTTGTAAACTCTTCCATCACTTCCCAGAACCATTGGATAAGTGGGGCAGTCGGATCAACCCCTTTGTACGTTGCTACAGATTTTAGCAGGGTGAGTGGTATGTCCGGAGAGCCACAGACCATCGTTTCCAGCTCGTAACCTGTGAACAAGGAAAGTAATGGGACCGGGACAACTTGGGACATTCCTTCTCGAACGGCAGCTACAGCCTCGTCAAATTCGTGAAGCCTGCAATTGAATTTATCATTCGTTTAACGATTTATTCCAGAGTCTACAAATACAATTGTCAGAATCCATACCTGTAGTGAAGTGCAACGCGGAAATACTCCTGCCTATTGTCTATAGTGATCTTCATGTGGACATGTGACAGTTGGACCTCATTTCCAGCGGCTGATGTTGTCGAATATGGATAGTCCAAATAGGAGAAGGCTTTCTCTTCATTGTTGCAATCCCGAATGTACAGCAACCCCTGCAGGTAGTGACGGTCAATCTCGCTCAAGTCTGACGCACTCAACGGCATCCCAGCCAACTGCTTCCACACAGGCTCTGCCAAGTTTAGACTGAGAGGACTTCCAGTTCTTATCGCAATCCCCATGAGCACTCCGAGAAACTTGAACATTTTCATGTGGAGTGGAGACCTAGCCGCTGGATTTAGAATAAAGCAGTCTCTGCTCGTCCCCGACTCTTCTCTCCCATTTGGGGTGAGGATAAGAAGAGGAAGGGAGCCATTCATTAATTCATCGCACATTTCCGCGATACTCTCACTATATCCCCCTCCGCAGTCATCCACACTCTCTCCAACAAATTTTACTTTCCACACGCGATGAGGAAGGAACAATGTTTCTTGCGTGAGGAGATGCATTTTGGAGACCATCTGGCCCAAAACTGATTTGATCCCGTCTGGTCCAGCCAGCCCCCCTTTGCCTCCTCTGGCCCTCTTCACTTGAATTCGGTTAAGTTCAATGACAGGTCCATGTTGTCGTTCCCTCAACATTGTAGCATGGATCACTTTACGGAATGCCATTTCCTTGGCTGAAGACACAAGTAGGCCTCTCAACTTGTTTGTATCAAAACTGACCACACCATCGGATACCTCCTCATGTCCCAAGAGAAACATTGGAATATGAGGACAAAATACATCTGAGAAATAATGCAGCAGAACTATTCTGTTTCGAAGTGTCAAGATTGTAAGGTCTTTCAGAAGATCATACTCCATCGGAGTTTCCGTCGGTAGACGACCAGTGTTATTTGGCTTGTTTGTGGTCCACGCTAAAGTGTGGGCCGATCCACAAGTTACTTTGTTAATCTTCTTCCCCTGAAGTGCAGCTATAAGTCGTGGTCTCTGAATGGCATTCGTTGTCCCATCACCCAACTGCCCCTCGTCGTTATCCCCCCAAGTATACACCTCACCAGTGTCGGTGCAAGCTACACAATGAAGTGAGCCTGTTGCAATACAAATCACCTTCTTCCCTTGGAGAGCAGCGACCTTTTTAGGACGTCGAACGTGGTCATCTGTGCCGTGCCCAAGTCTGTAATAATCCCCCTTCCCCCACGTGTAAACGACCCCAGAACGAGTAAGAGCAACACTAAACTGAGAACCACACTCCACCTTTAATACTCCCTGTCCACACAACGTCTCAATCTTCATGGGTGTCTATGAAAAAAAAAATTTTTTTAAATTAAAAAATAAAAATTTTTTTTTCGAAATTTTCGAAACTTTTTAATTTTAATTTTACCTTGCACCCATCCGAGCCGCCTCTTCCCAATTTCCCGTAATATGCGCGCGAAAAATAAATAAGTTGAAATTAGATTGATTTGTGACATACATTTAACATTTTCATACCCAAAAATATGTTAAAATTAAAAATTTGATGAAAACACACTCATAATATAGCGCTGCGATATAATGGCAACAACTACCGATACTTTCGACTAAAATTAAATTTATTAACTATATTCTACATTTTAACATCCTGAAATTATGATTATGGATTCTAATTCTTACCTCCATCGCCCCAGGACCAGGTACAATCGTCATCAGTAATGCAGAGTGTCTGAGCATCACCACTTCCACAAGCCACATCTATGACCTTATATCCCTTCAAACTCTCCACCAATTTTGGTCTTAACTGATCCTCACCGTCGCCCATTCCTAACCGACCATATCTAAAAAATAATTAAATTCATTTGTCAAATAATTATAAATTTGACCCACTTAAATTTGTTCTGAACTACGATGGTGCGATCAGAAATCTAACTATAATTATAATTACTAGTAATATTATGATTATGGATTCTTACCGCCCTTTCCCCCAGGTGTAAAGCTCTCCCCGAGCGGTAATCGCTGCACTGTGGGCCCCTCCACAAGCCACATCCACAATTTCCTTTCCCCTTAAAGCCTCAATTATTCTGGGTCGATCACAGTTACTCTTGTTATTGTGCCCTACCTTTCCGTCATCTAAATTTAAAAAAAGTTAAAACTCATAATATTGCGATTAGTTAATACCATGGATGGTGCTTGGATCTACATGGTGTTGGAGCAAGTCCTTACCTCCTTCTCCCCAAGAATATACGTCTCCATCCGCGCTTAACGCCAAACAATGTTTCCCACCGGAATTTACCGCTACTTTCTTAATAAAGACGTGTGAGACGCTCTCTAGTAAAGTTGGAGTCGACACGGATTCTATCCCACCGATCCCTAGTCTCCCTCCAACTCCATATCCAGTTGCATACACCTTTCCATCAACGGTAACGATAAAGAGGGTCTGTTCCCCTCCGATGATTTGAACAGGTCTAAGTGAGGACAAGGAATGGCAGGACGCTGGTAACTTGACTTTAGCCCCTTCCACTCCACCCAGCTGACCTCTGTGATTATGACCCCAGCCGTAGATGGTCCCAGTCCCGCCCCAACTCAATGTCCAATCCTCGGGCTTCTTGTTCAGCCAGCTAATTAACTGCTCATCATGCTCTTGTCTGAAAACATCCTGACTCATGAAGTTCATGGAAGCAATGTCCTCCTTGGAATGCATTTCTGATATCTTGTTGACCACCTCCGACTTGAAAGGGACGGGTAGCTCAGCCCTATTCAAGAGTCCAGAAGTTACCCTTGCAGCAAGACAGTACTTTCTGAACCATGACCATCTGTAGCTGTCCACAATGGACGGAATGGAGTCCATGCTGAGATCACATGCCAAGGCTGCAAGCACTTTAAAGAACGGACTGTATGTCAAATGCTTTCCGCTCCGAACAATCGGCTCTTCGTATTCATATTGTTTAAGGAGCAAATCTGGAAGGCCACGAAGGCCTCTCAGACAGGTGTTTCTACTGATAACCAGAGCTCCTGAAGCTGCTGCAATAGCAGTGTACGGATTATCCATCACTGAAGGGCAGCCAGTAAGAAACCGTTCCAAGTTCAGTGTAGCAATAACTGCAGGGAGAATCGTCTCAATCTTTCTAGAAATCATGCTGCTCACACCTCCACCACTAGTACTGGGACCTGGATTACTGTTGTTGCTGGTGCTAGCTAATTCTGCGGAAGGGGACTTTAAGATAACAGCTGAAATAATTCGAATCACTTTTCTCAATCGCTGAAGGGCCCACATGCGTTGGTTTGCGTTGAGGAAGGAAGCTTGTGCACTGGCTGCCAGCGCAGCGACGAGTCTTAATGCCAATTGGCTACACCCTTTCGTCCTTGGAAGAATATCCAAATTATCGTCTAGTAAGCACATGACAACGTCTACGGAAGGACGAGAGAGTACAGCTCTGTCTGAGAGAAGATCATGAGCACCAAAGCTGGGCATTAGGGGATATACTGTAAACCTCCAGCCCCATCCGTTCACCGAAGAATCACTCTGGAATTTCCACAAAAGCTCATCCCCCTTTACACGAATATCAGGCGCCCAGTCTGCAGGTTCTCGACCAGATCTCACGGCAATGATCCTTCCCGATCCGTCCATGATTGTAAGAGGATCGTGACGCTTTTCAGTGGAACATTGGACATCGAAATCAACTCGAAGCTGCTCCGCTCCTGGGATTTTAACGCGTCCCGTGTTGAACGAATTGTCGTTGTACGGATGACAGCTTTCCTGTACTACTGGAGCAGGGAGGGTTCTCACAAAATCCATATTCGCTGCTACGTCTTCCAATTCTGTTACACAGAGCTCTAACAGCATCTCAGCGACGGTTGGTTGTGATTTGCTCAATTCTGATATGAAAATGATTGGATACAATTATTAAAATAGCAAAAAAATGTAGTTGTATAGGTAAGATATTATCAAGCTTTTAGCAAGACTTACTCAATAACATTGATGAAATAATCTGTTTCGCATCAGGACCAGCCCGACCTGCCACAGCAATTTTGAGCAAGTCAACTAAAACGCAAGCTTCCTCTTGAGTAAAAAGACTGGTAAAGTCGTCAATTCTACTACAGCAAAGAAGCATTGATGGTTCCTCTCCCTCCTGGTTTTCATTTAATTGCTGCAGAGAAAAAAAAACAATTTAAAGATTTAAACTTTACTTCTTAGCTTAGAGCTTATTATCCAAATCAAAATTACCTGACTATCTGAAGCTAACGCAGCCGCAATCACACTAATACCACTACCACTCAATTGTGACCCACGGGATGAGAATGAGAAGCTGGGTGAAGCCCCTTCAGCACTTGCGGAGGATTCCTCATGCAAATCTACGTCTGCTCCAAAAGATTCATTCTGCCAATAAAAAAACATTCAATATTTTTTTATCAAATAGCTTTCAAATTACAAAAGTATTTATTTAGTACTTTTTCAGTTTTTTATAAAAAAAATGAAATAATAATAAATACCAAAATCTCGAGAGAGCCGTCAGCAGGAGCTTCTCCTCCTCCTTGTGCCATTACATCCACATCTTTTGCGACAGATCCTTCCAATGATAATATCAGACTTGTCAGTGACGGTGAAGTTCCAAGAGAATCACATCTAGTTGACATATCTGCCGGGATTTTTTGAATTCCGGCTGCGGACATTTTGTCAAATTCACCTAAATAATAATGATGAATATGTTTAGAATTTCAAATGACATTGCCAATTACACAAGCTTATTTATTGTCGTTTGTCGTTATTACCATTATTGTTAACTGTGGTCATCAAGCTTGTCGAATGTGGAGGAAGTAGAGCAGCCACAATAATCTCTCTTGCCAGCATGATTTGCAAAGCGTTGAGTATATGCTGGAGTGCTTGCTGCTGAGCTGAAGTGGACTCCAAGGATACCAGGATTTTAGACAGGGATGGTCGATTGGGTTTCTCTCCTGCGTGATTGCACAAATGGTTCTGTTGCTGTGTTTCTCGATCGCTCCCCCCAGCATCCAATTCCGTCAAAGTTGCAATTTCTCCATGAGTCCTGATACTATCAAAAAAGTCAAAGTGGTGCTGAAGCTCATGCGGATAATTGGAACTAGAGGCGTTGACATTGTTCCCACTTCCATGTGAAAGCATCCCATTATCTCTGTCCACAGACACAAAGCCCATGGCATAATTGAGTAATCTCGCATCATAATCATCTGATGGTCCCAAAACCTCCACAACACTTCCATTATCCAGACGAATCCCATCTTCACTGTCCAGTGTTGGAATACGACGACGACGACGCTCCTCCCTGCTATCTTCTTCATCCCCCATTCCAATAGACGAGCCTCCTGTCGTTCCACCACCTCCAACACCAGAATTTCCAGCAGGCCCATATCCCAAAGAATGGATTCCAAGCGGATCACGCGAAACTTTGAACATAACAGTTTCATTCCCTTTAATATAAGCCATTTCAGGGGAAGTCCACGCCACGCTGTGAGAACTTCCACAAGCCACTTTGTTGACCTTTACATTTTCCAGTCCATGAACCAACGCCGGCTTCCGGTTAACCACAGTTGTCGAATTCCCGATCTGTCCGTGGTCTGCGCACGAAAAATTAAAAGTTAAGATTAAATTTATAAATACATTTTACATTTTTTTATACCTTGAAATTATTTATGATCTAGAACCATGAGGAAAATACACATGATCATAATAGTGGCTGCGAATAGACTAACGAAAATTACAATTAAATTAAATTTTCTTACCATTGTCCCCCCATCCAAACACTTGTCCTGTGTCGGTCACAGCGAGACAGTGAAGTGCTCCTACAGCTACATGCACAATCTTCTTCCCTTTCAACGCTTCCACCAAGGTAGGTTTTCGAACATGCCGCTCATCATTATGCCCGAGTCGAAAATAATCACCCTTTCCCCATGTCCAAACCTGACCATATTTTGTTAATGCGAGAGAGAATTGAGCTCCACATTCGATCTGCGTCACTCCCAGTCCATTCAATTTCTCAATGTTTTGAGGCACCGCACAGCCTTCACTGCCACCCCTCCCCAATTTCCCAAAATCGCCATCGCCCCAGGAATAAACCATCCCTTCATCCGTCAAGCAGAGGGTCTGCGCGTCCCGACTACCGCAAGCTACCTGCATTACCCGCTTTCCAACCAAAGCTTCCACCAATTTTGGTAAAGACTGTGTGCTATTATCGTTGTGCCCAAGTCTTCCGTATTCTAAAAATTCCGTAAAATTGTCAAATAATTATTATATTAAATAATAAGAAATTTTCTAATTATCATTAGAATTATGTATTCTAATTCTTACCGCCCAGTCCCCAACTGTATAGCTCTCCACCGGATGTAATTGCTGCTGAATGAGAGCTTCCACATGCAATCTCTCGTATTCTTTTTGACTTGAGGGCCTCAATCAACTTTGGTCTTTCATAAGTAAGCGTATTCCCGTGACCCAGTTTGCTGTCAGCTGTCAAGTATATATAATTAATTGTTTGTAAAAAAAAGTCATAATTGACATAATTACAATTAAATTATCTAATTCTTACCGCCTTCTCCCCATGAAAATACTTTCCCGTCAGTGGTCAGTGCCATGGCATGTTTTCCCCCAGAGTGAACCGCCACCTTTTTCACAACATAAGGACTGAGAGCTGTTAGCTGTTGTGGGACTGACACGTTGTTACTATGACCTAATCCAAGCCTCCCATTTGTCCCTTCCCCACAAGCGTAGACACGACCATCCTGGCTGATGATAAATAGGGATTTGGATCCGCCACAAATATGAACTGGCTTGAGTGCCGACAATGTGTCCGAGAAGAGTGGAGTTCTAATTTTCGAGCCTTTCAAGCCCCCCAATTGGTCTTTATCGTTGAGGCCCCAGACGAAAACTCGAATGCTCGCCTGATTCTCCTTTCTCGAACCCCGACGCACAAGTTCCTGAGATGTTGGCATGGCTGCTGCCCCAGTTCCTGTTCCCCCAGAGGCACCCCCAGTACTTGAGGAATCTCCACTGCTGCTACTTCGTCTGGACTTTAATTCAGGTAGAGCACTACTGCCAGATTCTACAGCAGTCAATGAAGAGGCCACTGCTGGTGGATTGTCCACAAAATCTTCCAAATCGTCTTGATCTTCGCCATCTGAGGCCAGAAAGGAAAATGTTCGCACAAAGTCATCCGAGTCAGATCTCTGTCGGCCGATAATGTTTAGTCCATG
The DNA here is from genome assembly GCA_034696885.1 of Lepidocyrtus paradoxus. Taxonomy (NCBI): domain Eukaryota; kingdom Metazoa; phylum Arthropoda; class Collembola; order Entomobryomorpha; family Entomobryidae; genus Lepidocyrtus; species Lepidocyrtus paradoxus. Next base: position 60,333 of record JAQGAH010000063.1, read on the forward strand.
CACTCTGCAATCTATCCCTCCATTTCGGCATTGTAAAATGCTAATCTCTATGTACTTGTGATATTCTTTCAGATCCGAGATTAGGGTGACATTTGTTGCCTGGTTAGGGATGATGATATAAGTTAAATCCTCCATATTCGCTACCTTGTCCCCAACTGATATGGAAACTTTGCAAGGCATATAACTCCCATCAGCCGGATCCACAGCCATCTTCAAGTGTTGGACAAGAACATTTGGCTGCATTTCCAACATGATCCAGTGCTTTCCTTGAGTCCCACAGGATTGCCAAAATGTGGTAGGATTCCCATCGATAAGACGGTAAGCCCATGATTCCAGCGAGCTAACACTGATCTGCTTTACACACTTTGACCATTCTTTCAATATCCCGCTAACTACCAGTGGAGGCTGTAAATTCCCTGACTTTTGATTTGCGGCGCTTGTTCCTTTAGAGGAAGAGTCTCCTGAGATCCCTGACGCTGTTGCTCCCGTATTGGTTCCACCATCGCCCAATCCATCCTTTCCAGATCGACCTGGCTTGCCAGCAAAGATGGACGGAACTCCAGCCTCGTTAATCCTCAGAAATGGGTGGGGATGACACTTTTTCTCGCTAAAACACTGCTGACAGTAGTCAAAGCTATAGCACAGTTTACATTTGAATCTGGGTCCAATGATGGGACTTGCAAAGCAGCCATCGCATACAACTCCTGGATGAGTGGACACATCCAGACAAAGATCCTTGATGGGTCCAGATGCCTTCACACTGTTCGTAAACTTGACGGTGGCTTGATCCCCACATATGTTAGTCACTACCCCGCAATCCTGAGCAGAGACATATGCCGCACCCCAAAATACTGGGCCTGGACGAATGGCTCTTCTGGATGGAGGTAGAGTCACTCGAACCTTATCCCCAACACGAATAGTATGATGATATCCTTCAAGCAGCATCTTCTGTTGTGGAGATTGACCCTGTCCAGCTGCAGCGGCTATTGAGGCCATGTGCAACGTTGCATTTTGCATATGCGCCGGCACCGGCTGTGGAACTGGAAGGGGATAGCCCAGCATCTCCAGATGGACATAGCCAACCCAATGTTTTTGTGCTTTTTGCTGCCAATCCACCTGTACGTTCAAGTCGTGCAAACCATCCGAGTCCAATTTCACAACTTTACCTACATCACCTTCATACAAGTCATCGAATGTCTGGCAACAGCGAACCGTCATCCCGATTGAAATGTGTTCCTGGACATATCGAGCATACTCATCATTATTCGTAAAGTCACTGTGCTTCTTGAAGACTTCAGGCTGGACGCAGGTATCATGCCCAGATGCATCAATATCTTCAAATTCTTCTGATATGGAGTCAGAGTCGGAAAGTTCCGCTTCAGTGGATGAATGAGTATTTACGCTGGGTTGTCTTTGGTTCTGGCCAAAGGGATGATGATGCTCGAGCAGCCAAGCCACCAATGTTTCTGGACTTGGTGAGACTACCGGCGCTTGCTGCTCGGTGACGATAGCTTTTAAAGCGGCCTCAACGGAATCTCTGTGAAAACCCATTTCCATCAGTTGCTGAACAACTGGAGCAGCTGGCACGGAGGAGGACATTGATTGTCTCTTGGCTCTCGTGTTTCCACTTTGCTGCTGAGCAGAACTTCTACTATGCTGACCACCAGGGAAATGGACATCTGCACCGGACCCTATAGATTCCACTTCACTTGCTGTTGGACTCTTCAAATGTTGCTCATCCAGGCTCGGCACTGACCCGATTGTCGTTGTTGTAGAAATACATTTAATTAAACTTTTACTCATATCTTGGGTCTTGCGCTTTTCCTGAAATCTTCGGTTAACCGCTGCCAAGTACTGACATATTGTGAGTGCGGCATCCTCTAATTCCTTCCTTGAAAATATTGCCTTCATCGGGGATGGCTGAGTTGCTTTTGACAATACTTTCTCAAACAGGTACATCCTTCGACTTGAGGTGGTATTTCCCGTCTGCTCTTGTTCAGACTTTTGAGATTCATGCATACTGGCGTGACCTGACTTTGATTGATTTGTGTTGCTAGAGTCGTAGCAGTTGGCTACATTCGTCTCGTCGGTCCAGAGTTGTCTCAAGACTTTTCGAAGTAGTTCCTGATGTCCAGTTAAAACAGATATGGACTTTAGAATCTGGAGCAGTTCTTGCTGCCGAACTAGTAGCTGACCAATCACAGAATCTGTATAAGACTGATGAAGTGAGGGCGGACATGCCCAGTCTTTAACTCGAATGGTGCCCATTGCCAGCGAAATGAGGCGGACCCAGAGCTCCGTTGTTTCATCCGATTCTGGAAGAACCCGAGGATTGAAACTGTGATCTGATACCGCTTCCAAAGAAGAAAAGGCACATCGCTTCACCACGCCAAAGTCATCTTGCACATAAATCCGCCCATTCAGATTGATTCGACATAGCACTCCGGTTGGCATGGAGGAGGCCGAATTGGTACCACTAGACACAACTCCAGCTTCAATCCCCTTATTATCCTCTGTATTTATACGAACTATTCCACCAACTCTGATTCTTGAATCAAAGCCTCCAATCACAGCGAGAACTGCACAGAACATATTGTCATGTGCTAATGGAATCAAATTGTCCAATTCACTATTCAGCAATGATGTTAGGCCGCCAGCGGCTGTACCACCACCACTACAAGGGTTCTTTACCACTTCACCAGTCTCATCAAAATCCCCTTGAAGGTTAGGGTTTTGCTGCTGGTGCTGCTCTTTGTAATTTTGAGGAGGTGTGTGAAATGGAGTCTCACAAAGCTGCATCACGGTTGTCTGAATAAAACTGCGTATTAGGAAGCACCATTCTCGAACGTCCAACAGGCAACGGACTAAGCTTATACATTCCTCTACCACTGTGCCCGAATGGGATGCTGTCATTGGGACGGTCAACTTTACAAAGCTCTCCTGCTTTAGTACATAGTCTAATAAAAAGAAAACAAAGTTGGTAAGTTGTAAAATAAAGCACATTGGAATTAAAATTGATCAAAATTTGTTAATTTATCATTGGCCTACCTTCATTTTCAATGGAAAGATCCTTTATCAGCATAAGTATTCGAGATCCCATTATCTTGAAAATTCGTTTTAGCAAGTTTGTCTTTGTGTTTAAATCCATGTTTTTAGAAATGGGTAGAACGGCTTTTAAAATTCGTAGGATTAAAACCTTTGTAAAAATCGACCAAAATTTAGTAATTATATCACAATATTACCGTTATTCAATAACAAATCAATGATAATTTTATACTTGTTTCGGGAGATCCATCTGGTTAACATGAGCATTTTCCACCATTTCCAAACACATGTTAATCCACGGCGGAGAGGAAAGTTCGTCACAAACTCGGTTGGATACCGTGAGAGCACGCGAAAACCCAAGATGAGCCCATTCGTCATATTGCTGACATACAAGAAACTGCTTTTCAGTATGCTTGTCTTCTTCACGAAGAGTACATCCGGTCTGAAACAATTAACAATATATATTATTCAATAAGAAGTTTCTTAATGTAACTACTTAGTAATATTGAAATTGGTGAAATTTTCAAGTAATTTACATAAACGATCTCTTTAAGCAGGGATACAAACGAGCGGACAGCCGATTCCTGCATCATATCCGAATGTAGTCCAACAGACACAGACAGAATCCGCATCAAATGGAGGCAGCTATTTCGAATTAGGGCGGTGGGATGTTTTCCAACACATGAAGTCTCATAGATCCCATCCTCATCAAATGACTCGCTATCCGACTCACTTTCCTGTGCCAGTGGAGGATCCGCAAGTTTCAGATCATATTTCCCTTCCTTCCCCATTCTATACGAGTTTGTAGTTCCATTAGACCAAGTGACTCGGACCCAGCCATCATCACCTAGCTCCGTGACAACTCGTCCTTCCCCTGGAGGGATCCCATCCTGATCTCCCCACTTCCAATCAACACCACGAACAACGGAAGTGCCCACTTTCATTAACGCTGCCATTTCAGCTCCAGTCAGTGGCGGGGGCGGAGGCTTACTCTTGTAGATCATTTCCTCAAAGGCGACATTCAAACTTGGAAGGCGCAAGGACTTTTCTGTCGCCAAACACACGGAATCCGGTCCAACACAGGCGAGCAACGTTTGTATCACAGAAAGAAGTCCCATTGAGATCAAATGGCTCATTTCACTCCCGTACATATTTTCAGAGAGGATGCCAATCAGAGCGAGGATAAATCTTGCCTGTGATAATGTCCCTAGCCCAACACGATCCCGATGATTCATATTCTCCTTGAAGCGAGCGCCTCTCTTTAAATTTCTACTGCTTTTATAACAACTTCCATGACATCTCGACTCGATCGTGATCCGTCTCAAGTCGTTCAGCGCCCATTTCAGCAGGTCAGAATGAACAAGAAAAATCTTGGTTCGAAGATATGGCCAACTTTGTTCAATATTTTCGTCAATTTTACACAAAAAATTGTGATTATGAAGGGCGGAATTGATAACCCCCTGCCAGCCCACCATCAACAGGTATTTACTTGAGGGAATGAGATTTTGTGTGTGAAGGAGCTGAGTGATCAGTGAGAGTCCTTCCAGTCGCTTCTTGGCACGATTGTTTTGCTCACGAAGGGCCCTTCGTATTGACTGGACACTTGGCCAATTATCCCCACTGCCAAATCCTCCAGTGACATAGTGGACAATCCCCGTGCATCGATTTTTCAGCTCTGCCATGTCCGGAATTTGGAGGCAATATATTTTAGAAGAGCTCCCTCCCGTATATTTACCGGCCGACTTGAAGCGAGGTGTAAACGTTGAGCTGGAACTATTGCCACCATTGGTGGTGGTAGCTGCTGCTGCTACTGCTGTGGCTGGACAGGGTACGTCGGCTGATGATTCCATGTCGGCATAGCTATCCGCTCTTTTTTTGACTGTCGAAGAAGGAGTTTCAAAACAGGCCCAAAGATTCTTATCCAGCGTGGAGGGATCTGAAACACTGCCAGCTTTCTGATGAAAATGAAGAGAGGGTGGACAGGAGGTTGATGATGTTCCACCAGTCCCAGTCGTCGTCACCATTGCTTCCTGAGAGCTTTGAGCAGACTGAGATTGAGTGGAACAGCTGCTAGCAGCCAAGTTGCTATTATGGGAGTCTAAACTTTGAATGTTTGTATTCACAATGTCTTCTGGACGGGAATGCCTATGCTGGGCTTGTTTCGCTAAGCGAATGTCTTTCAGAATTTTGCGAATGGCTGACTTCCATCGGGAATGATAGCGGAGAAAGATTTGCTTCCTGTATGCTCGCATTTCTGGAGCATCCATGAAACGGATCTCATTCAAAAGGAATCGACATCGTTCAATCACTTTAGAGCAGACATCTCTGTAACAAGTGTTCAGCTCTTGCTTCTGTTTCACCAGACTCCATTTTGTTTGGTTGACATGTGAGAGAACCTCTTTAAGAGCACGCGGAAGTTTCATTGGTCCATGACCTTCGATTTCCTTCTCGATCAGGGAGTAAACCACGGTGGCCAAATTCAAGTGCTTGAGAAAAACGGCAATGAGGAGTCGACCAACTTGCTCGATCGGATGATAGAAGGTGAACTCTTGATGAGTGAGAAAGTGTGACTCCTTTGCATGCCTTTCCAGCATACCAAGAAACGTTCGCACACTAACTTCATTGCAGTTGTTGGATAGGAACGAGTTAATAAAGTGAACTGCCTTTGCTTCCAACCCTTCGTTATTCTTTTCCAAAAGGGAAAGTGCATCCTTCTTACCCAAATCCTCATTTGTTGACTCTACCGAATCGGAAGAGGAGGTGGACGTGGGAGTTCTTCTATTATGATTGTGATGATGGTGGTGGCGATGGCCACCATTTCCCAGTTTTTCTCCTCCAAGAATCCCTTCTTCGCTAACAAAGGTTGAAATTGGGGGCGGCGCTGCATTACTCACTGCTAAAGGGACTGGTGATGGCGCTGGAGGAGCATTACTCAGACGGGTCATTACGGAGGTAGACGTCTCCAAAAATTGATTTAATCCCTCCTTGCCTTCTAGGCCCCCTTGCATGAAAGGCATTTGAAGAATATCTCGACATTCCACTTCACATGGCTGAAGTGTCAGCCCACTCACTAGAGAGTACGAGTAGAGGCCCAAGAGTAGGGAAAGAGAACGCTGAGCATCAATCAGTGGCGAGGAGATACTGGATGGATCCGGTGACTGGAGTCTTCTTGCATCGGAACAGGCAAAGTTTCCAACCAGATATCGTTGAAGTAGCTGCTTTGCCTTGTCCGAATGCTTAGCGGCCTCAAATGCTGCTGTTGCATCCTTCCCAATATAGTTGCTGAGAACATCACTGTCACATGATGTTAGTCTGAATGAAGCAAATAATACATTTTTACATTCTTACATTCTTGCTAATTAATACGAATAACAGAAATGTTTGAGGAATTTGACATTTTTTACACTTACTTAAAATCTTTTACATCGTACACCTTTCCATTAACAATAACCCAGGAGCCCCCATCCCTAGTGTTATTTTCAATATCCTGCTTGGTGATTGTCGGTTGGTCATCATCACCCTTCTGGTACTGTAGATTCCAGTTATGCTGAGGAGCAATTATTCCTGGCCATGAAAGCGCCTCCGTGTCCTCAACATCACAGGAAGGAGCAAGCCTATTAAAGCTATTTAACGTCTCCAGAAGAGAAATCAGTGGTTTTATAAAGTTGGCTCTTAGAAGGAATGCCAAGCCCAGGCCTAAATTTTTATTCACGGTTGTCGGTCTACCAGGGAGACTAGTATTGTTAGCTGTCCCACCTCCACCACCACTACTAACTGGACACTCTGTAGCTTGTCTTGGCGTTTCCATTCTCGACGTTTGACAAATGGAGGAGAATCCATCCACCCCGATACTAAGAATAAGGAGGGAAACGAGCAGTTCCGGGAAAAGGATTCCAGCAATGTCCTCGTCTAAAATTTGCACAGCCTTACTGAACACATGTGGGGATTGAAGGACCACGGAGGTGGCAAATGAGATCGTTTCGTTCACGTGTGAAACCAGATGACAAATATAGCGGCCTATTAGAGATTCTGTTCCTTGCATTTCTTTATCTACAAATAAATTGATAGGTTAGTAAATCAAGAATCAAACATAAAATATTTAATGAGTAATTAAATATTCGGATCTTGACTTAAAAAATGAGTAATTACCCCAAGAGTTGTCCCCATGAATCATTTGATTTTGTGCGTAAAAGATTCTCGACAGTAAAAGTCTTTGAAAGCGTAAAAGAAGCATAAGACTAGGCGATTTGTCATACGAGTTACGGCGAGTTTTGGGCAACTCATTCGAAGAATTCATTGGTAAATTTGAAGAGCCAGAGACGGATGCCCCAACTCCAGTAGCACTTGAACAAAGAGAATGCAGTTTTCCCACACTGTTCACACTTGCACTTTTAATCAGTTGCTTTACCAAGTTCAGCAGTGGGATGCCCTGGTCAGCAGTTTCTCTTCCAGGAGACGATGCCGGATTAACACCCACACTACCACCAGAATTCACTCCAACATTCGTAGCCGCTCCCGGATTTTGTCCTCTCACTCCAACGCCGCACTTGGCTTGCACTTCGAGAATTGCTTGGTCACTTAGTAAATTGTCGTGTAGGAGGAGACTACTATTATCACAGTATTTGAAGTCGGTGGAGTCCACTCCTGTCGACGGCTCCTTTTTCAAGTTTGAATAACTATCTTTTGAAAGCACAGTCTCCATTTCAGCCTTAATTGCAGCATTCATTGCAATTTCGAGTCCACCATCTGTCGTGAGACTAGATACGAGTAGATCCGTCATGAACTTCTTCCCCGCAGGAACACTGTACGGATCCAATGTGCATGGAAGTAAGGAGCTGAGGGCTCGTGCGCGCTCTTCTGCTGTTGGGATAAGGAGACTCCAACCAACTTGAAGCGTGGACTGGGCAGCTTTCTGTACGGACTGGGTGACTTTACTCCCACTAGCTAAGGCGACCACTTTACTCTTCAAACTTTCCAGAAGCTTATCTCCTGGTGAAAGACCTAGTGATTCTAAATGGAATGCATGACTAAGCACGGAATAAAGCTGAAGCTTCAAGAGATTCAGGGTAGAAACTGCAACACATTCCCTTTGTTGACAAGGAGGACGACCGCTTCCGCCTCCTTCACCTTCCAGACCTTCCCAAACTGTAGCAAGGATTGTGTTCAGTAGCTCTAACGTTCTTTTCGAAACATCCACGACAAAGGGAAGACGCGGCTCTACATTCCAACAGTTGTTCGTACTCCAAACAAAGCTTTGAGATGGGCCACAAGCTATTCCTATTATGGGACAACCTTTCAGACTTGGAATTAGAGTAGGCTTGGTGACATAGCTTCCAGCGAGATCACCCAACTGCCCTTGTTCATTCCTCCCCCAGCCATAAACCTGACCGTCATGTGTGAGGGCTAACGTATGCATGGATCCGACAGATATCGCTTTCACCGTTTTTCCGGCAAGGGCCTCCACAGCCTTGGGATACCGGACATGTTCTTCAGTCCCATGACCAAGTCTAAAGCTATCACCCTTGCCCCAAGTGTACACAGAACCACTTTTCGTAAGAGCAACGCTGAACTGTGCCCCACAATACACTTTTTCTACTGGAATCCCATCCAATTTGTCCACGAGTCGAGGCACTTTACAACTGTCTGAACCGCCTTTCCCTAACTTGCCGTAATCTGCAGTTTTTGATTAATTAAACAAAATTTTAATTGCAATTAAATTCATATTAATACCAAAATTTTTTTAAAATTAAAAAATCTGATGCAAAACACTCATAATCATAATATAGCGCTGCGATATAATGGCAACGACTAAAATTAATTCCTTAACTATATTCTACATTTTGATATCCTAAAATTATATAAATAATGGATTCTAATTCTTACCGCCATCGCCCCAGGAGAACAGAAACCCTTCGTTTGTTACAGCAAGGGTTTGAGCGTCGCCACTTCCACAAGCTACGTCAACGATAACGTGCCAGCGTAGGGATGTGACATATTGAGGCAGATTCTGATCTTCACTGTTGCCTAAACCTAATCTCCCGTAGGTACCTCTCCCCCAGGTATACAACTCCCCAGAGTCTGTGATTGCAGCTCTAATGAAAACCAAATAAATCAGAAAACATGTCATTGGCCTCATCTCAGTTTTATTAAAGTAAAAGGGCAACTCACGAGTAAGAGCCTCCACATGCTATATGAGTGACTGTTTTTCCGACTAGACTTTGTATTAGAGTAGGTTCATCCCTCGCCGTGAAATCCCCCAACCCTAAACGCCCCCCATCGCCACAACCCCAGGAGTACACTCGACCTTCCTTGTTTAGAGCTAAATAATGCTTTGCATCTGGATATGTTGCAATTTTGACAATCTCAGATCCGCTAAATCCATCGACCACTTGCGGGCACTGAAATTTCATAATAGTTTTTAAATCATTTTTTTTAAATTCATATTTGCAATTTTGGCGAAAACCTCCAATAAAAAAAAAAATTACCTGAGCTTCAGAATTGTAGTACATTGTGTAGACCTTTCCTGTCTGTGTGAGAATTAGAAGAAGACGTTCCGCACAACATAGCTGCTTTACTCCAAGCTCCCCTAAAATATCACAATGTTGTGGTCCAACCCCTCCAGCATACAAACTACCCCAACCAAGAGTGCCCATTGTGAGCACCTCTTGCCAGTGACCATTGAAAGGGATTTTGCAAAATGACGCAGGTGGATTGTGCGGTTGTGCAAGCCTATCTAAATGAGCCATTAGAAACACGGCGGCGCGTTTTATATCAATCAGGGAGTGATCACAGGCTGGGAGTGGAGTGTAGAACAAGAAGCTTTCTGTAGGACTCATCTGAAATTGACAAAAATATAAATAGTTGAAGCTTCAAATGTGCTGTATTAAAAAAATTTAACCAAAGCAAATACTTCAGTTTATTATATATGCATGGCTAACGTTTTCAGGTTCACTTTCACCATCTTGTGGAATATCAAGATTGGAGTCAATATGAGTTGATTGTGACTTTATAATGGCAAGACTTTCCATACGTTTCAGAAATGGTACGAGGGGTGCCACAATGTCGCTTCCTTCCATTCGATTATCTAACCTACTTTTCTTCCTACTCTCATATAGGTCCAATAGCAAAAGGACGCAATCTAAGAATCGTGAAAGTGTTCCCCTCTGTGCAGCCAATTCTAAGAGCAAACATAAGGCTAGGTACTGGTCCTGAAGTGGGACAGAAACCAGAAACGTTTCTCGGTCTCCATCCACATTCCTGAAATCCATAACAAAACACGGCCATTTTATACTTTCAACTCATTAATAATACACTAATTAAGTATTAAAGTTTGAAAAAAAAGGCTTGACTCATCTTACCCCAGAACCACAGCACGTAGGAATGCTTCAGACTTTTCGACAATCTCAAGCCACATGGGTTTTATTTTCGATTCTTCAAATAGAAGCCCTTCTGGAAGGTTTCGAAGTGCATCCAACGCCTCTGTCAACACCTCAGTACATAAATCAGTATCTTGCCCGGTTCGCCAAGCTCTGCGTAAGAATGTGCACGCAAAACCAAACACTGCTCGATAGCCAACCCGTGCCAATCCAAATGTTGGATCCTCTACTGACCTGGAAGATGAGCTGAAAACAAAAACACACATCCATTACAAAAATTGAATCATTCCATTTTGTGTAAAATTAAACCTTATTTTTACCTAGGTTTACAGTCTTTCATAAATATACTTGAATTCGTCCTTGTCTTAATTAGTTTAGCAGGATTCGGTTGCTGATGGGCGAGTGCGGTAAAATAACGGTATCCTATGACTAGACGCATCCACAATTCTTTGGAATAAAGGGAATTACTTGCGTGATCTACTTCTGCTAATTTCTGCTCATTAACTAATGCTTCCAAACATTCCTTCAGTTCTACAGGACCTAAAAATTAAAAAAAAAAAAAATCAAATCCGGATATACACATATGTAATGCCACATACACCGGTTCATTTATATATTCTTAATTTCCTTCCTTCCAATAATTCTTACTTGGCTTCCTGCCCCACGTCCAACTCTGATGAATCATCGATGAAAGTATAACTGTATGTGAACTAGCAAACTGGCGAGCCTCCTCCTCAGTATCAAGACTTTGACAAGGTCCACAATTACAGCCGGAATGCGGTCCACAGATTCCATCACAACAAGTACAAGTCAGCGCTCTCATCCCACAATAGTAATGGCCATTTTCTCCTGCAAATAATAATATTGAATAATAATGACATTTCCATCAATTAAAATAAACAAATAGTTAGTTATATTCAGAAAATTATCTGGATCTCTACCCTTTCTCGCAGTGATCCCAGCCGCATTAAGAATCCCATCACTGAAGGATCCAGTGATCTCCCCATCCTTCACCATCTCGTTCCACAACTGATAAACCCCATCCGAGTCCAACGCCTTTTGCAAATCAGTCTTGGCCCATTTGGAGTCCAACCGGAGTTGGATCCGCAGGACAATATTCATCGAAGTCATACTTGCCTTCGAATTGTGATACCAAATCACAATCACAAAAAAAAACTGATGATCCCACTTACTAACAAGTTCCCTCCAACATTTTCCACTTCCAGATCCCTCTCACCAAGCCTTCCCAATTACAACAAACTCGTACGATTGCACATGGATATATGCCCTCAAAAATATGACTCTTCTTAACAGCTGATTGGTAACTAATTCTACTGTAAGCTATAGCAACATTTACTCTCTCTTTTTTTTAAATCGTAACAAGTAAAATGACTAAATAATTATGAACACTTTTGAGTTGAATCTCACATTAAAAATTATCCCTTCTCAGTCAAAGACAACAACCGGAAGTCATTTCCTTGTCTTTCTTCCAGTTTTAAACTACTTAACTAATTGTGCGCCTTCTGTCCTGACATCACCATCCCATTTCTATTTCTATAATTGCACCAACCTCCCCCTCAGCTAACATACCTTAACTTAACATATATATAATTGCAAAGTAATTAGAGAGTATGATAAAGCACTATGACCACCCAACAGTCAACCCCTCGGTACACTGTAAATACAAATTGTTAGATCAATTGGAGTAACTTGAAGGACATTAAGTGGAGGGCCACCAAGGAGACGGTATCATCAAAAGCGGACAGTACTTCCAAAAAAAGAGCCCCCAGTCCAGTAATAACGGCACAGGAGGAAGAGCTCCAGTAAGTAAATGACAAATCACCTCTTATTTCGGAAGAGTAAATAAACCCATTCCTGTCTCGTGTCTCAATCCTTCCCGATCATCCCAGTCCGATTATTGGATTGTAAACCCAACTACTACACTACACCATCATCTTCTATTGCAGGAGCACCCACACCACCACCACAACTATTTTGGTTCCATGCACCCATACCATATGCACATCTATTGGAGAAATTGTCCATATAAAAAAACCAGACTGGAGCCAAAGAGCTTCGGTTCGGTGGTGGTGGCCCTTTTCTTGGTGAATTGTCGTGATATGGTCATATCATGCCATATGAATTATGCCCGAAATCGGATATAAAAGGTGGAAAGATGCTGGAATGCTGGAATAAGGAATGCCATGGATATGAAAAGGGAAACTGTCATATATGTATTTTTGCACATGGGTTGTTCCATTATTGAATTTCCAGCAGGCAGCTAACAGTTTTAATATAATTAACTAAAATGTATTATGGTTCGTTTTTTTATATTTTTGTTAGTGCTGAAGGCACAAGTTTTGCAGTAAATTGGAAAAGTTGTTTTGCCATTTCATAGAAATTAAGCTACATTATGAATTTTTGCTCGACTTTTGCATGGGAGTAGGTTTTTTTTTGTAAATTAAATTATAATTAAAAGATGTAAAAGAAATCAATTAAAATGAGCGTGGAACGTTCAGCTGGTGTCAGCCTCAATAAAGAAATACAAACAGAGATGTTCACCCTCAACAGATCCGATTTATTAAAACGCTGGAAATTTACACAATATTAGCAACAACGGTAATAACGTTGCGGATGTACAAGTAATTAATACGTGCATGCCCAATAATTAGGTGTTCTTACATATCATTTGATATAGGACATTATTACAGATCCAGGATAAAATTTAACAAGTTTCAGGCTCAATACCACGTCAGCACGGGGTATACAACAAAAATTTTAACTTTTCAGTTTGAATGCACTTTGCATGCATATAGGTACTAATTGTTTTAAATATGACATAAAGAGAAATATGGTTTTCGTTTGAAATATCACCACTCAATCAAGTGACAAATATATACAATCTCTTCAGGGATACATCTCAAATTCCTAAAACTACATATACAGTATAATGTAACAGTTAAAAAACCGGTAACGAGGCGGGATATCCGACGACATAATAAGTATCCGATGACCCGCTACTCACGACTCACACTCGTTCGTAATATCCTCCTGAGGCAGCACAATATCGTTTTTGAACTAGGTCCGGACATACAACGGATTTCCAATTTACCAATAAACGTTTATGGGAAAGATAAATTAGAAGGATATTGTCGCTAGAGGATATTACGTTGAAAGCTGGATATCGGGTTGTCAGATATAACGCCGTCCATAGTATTGTAACGACTTTGCAGCGTCAAACATTGTGAAATCGTTTCTGGTCATGTACCCAGAAAATCTTGGGTGTGATCAATCCTATCGTTCGTTATATGACCACACTGAGAATTTTCCGTACCAGTATTTACATAACCAGACAGTAGATTTTACAATGTTTGACGACGCTGCAAAGTTGCAGTATCGCGTGAATATTATGTCGTCCGATATCCCGCCGTAAAAATAGAACAAACTTTACCGTCGCATGTGTAATAATATATCTATCTAAAAGTTTGTTAATACAATACAAAGAATTTTTAAAGTTGAACGCTTTCCGACTCAACGAAGATGATGTCTCATATAAAAATAACAAAACCTTTCTGTTTTCGACACGCATTTTATGAGATTTTACTGAGTTGAAGATTTAGAAGCAGCTTCTGGAGTTCCGCCTGCAGCACCACCTTGTACTGCCCCATCCCCACCTCCTCCTCCTCCAGTCTGAGACAAATGACGAATGACATCCACCCAATCATTTCCACGAGCCACTCTGCCGTCCTTGTCCATGCGATCCCACTCTCGGCGCTTCTGAGCCTTAGTCATCTGCTCCTTCTTGGATTCTTTCTTAGCTTTATCCGCTTCCTCCTAAAATACAATACGCGATTGTTAAATAATTGTACTCGGCAAGTAAACAACATGATATATGAGATCAGAAAAGAACTTACATCCTTCTTCTCTGACTCTGGAGAGCACTCATTTTCACGATTTTCAAGCCGACAAACTTCATCAAATACGTATGGTCCAATCAGTTGCAAAAGATTCTCTTTCATCCACTCGATCAAAGTGTACGTCTGTTGTTCACCAGCATTTTTCCAAGCTTCTTCAATGATGCTATTCATAGCCTCTTTCTTAGCAGCCTCAGGTCTACAATGACAACGTTTACAGAAAGTAATGAAATCATTATCCTGACAACTCAACTATCAAATTTACAAGTCCCATCAACAAATACATAATTCAATAATTTTAGATTTGTAAATATTGTATACTTACAAGTGTTGATTATAAAACGATTCCAAGCTCACAGATGGAATGCACTCCGGATAGCCATGATTCCACTTGATTTCCACCAAGATTGAAAGCGGCTCGTCGTGTTCCCCGATCTGCATTTAACACAAGCACCAAAATAGTTAAACATAAATTACCAAAGTAATCAGTAATCAATAAGTACATATTTCTTCCAGATTAGGAGGTCACTTCAACTCCATTATTACCTTGTACTGGATTGCTGACCCATTTAGAATCTTAAAGTTTTCATCCCCATCGTAAATTGACTGAAGGACCTGCATCTCCTCAGAGTGGTCTTCCCGAAGGTACTCCAAAGTATCGATGTCAAGGCATTGCGCCATCTTCTCAAATCAAACTAAAGGAAAAGTAACGAGAACAAATCAGTATTCCAATTTCTCTCAATCAATGGCCCTCCACCTTTTAAAAATTATAGATAACCCACAACAACAACCAAAACTTATAGATAACCACAACAACCAAAAATTACATATGTTACCTGCTTTTTTTAGCCAATCACAGAATTTAGTTGTATTATGACCACACCAAATGGTGATCTATTGTTGCATAGGTCAAATCTTGAATACAAATTTTACAAAATATCTAATTTTTAGATAAAATTTATCAAACTGTTTAAATTGAACGTGGTTCAGATGAATGGGCTCCCTTCTTCCTCAACAAATGACTAGACTCATGCGTAACTCTCTGACTAGCAACTTATTAAACTCGATTGAAGTTTCAAACCTAGTTCCCAGTTAACAATGATGATGTTAATCTGTCTTATCGTAATGGCTATAATAACTACTCGATTTTTAATACAGTTACCCGTGTGGTAAGTCTATCTGTTTCATGGAAGTTTACCTACAGCCTACCTTTGTAAAAACAATACTAAAAAGGGTTCATCCAAGCCCCAATTTTTTTGAACTCTCAAACCTCCGCCCTCAATCAAAATAATTACGTTGATTATTGTTCTCAAAAAAATCCAACTCAACTAATTACAAAATCTCAAGCTGTGAGAGCTGGAGAAATTGTAAAAAGATTGGAACTTATTGAAACTGTCAACGATAGCAACAACTTTTAAAATGCCGACAGAACCTACGTAAATATCTGAAACTTGGCGATAATTAAGCTGGCAAAAAAAAATCTGTTACCTAACTAAACCATTTAAAGATCGACGGGGTTGGGGGGAATGAACCTAATGTGCGTAGTTAAAGTCACTCATTTCAATTTTAGTTAAAATGACTGAGTTAAACTAAACTTGTTGGAAAACCCATTCACTGGCACCTCCGTTCTTTAAACCTCTGACAATCTTGAATGAACCCACAACCAAATTTGTAGTATTATACCTGCTGTTATACTTCTACTTGAGCAGGAGCTAAGCTCAATTCTCCCCTGTACCTATAGACCTTGACTGTTCCGTAGTTACCTTTAGCCCAGCGCTGAGTTTACCGGAGCTGGAGGCGAAATGTAAAGACGTGCAACTGTCTGCCTAACGGAGAGAATGTCGCCGTCGCTGAGAAACTACGGAATTTTCAAGCTACTATACTTACACACATTGTACTATACTCACATTTCACCAATTTGGCGCAGCTGCTAATTTGAAATCTGCTGGATTGTGGGGTATTGTGAGATACTGAAATGTGTTACTTGAATCCTTACCTGTTGTTATAGTAGGAAGCTTCTTTGTACAGAGATTCTGAAGGGGCAGTTTGAGACAGGGAAAAAAATTACTTGACAGGTGAAAGGTGTCAAACGTCGTCTAGTGAAGGCTTGTGAGGAATGCTAATTTACGCCTAGCTTTGTATTCAGTTTTACTTGGACAACTTTTAGAAATTAAAATTCACCTGATTAATTGAGGGTTACTTGATTTAGTTTGGATGTGAAGCGATGATTTAGGAACATTTTTTTAAGCTCAACTGAAGGATTTGATTCCAAAAAAGGAAACGTTCTCTGCCAAAATTTAGATATATCTAAATTGGGGGAAAAGAAGAATGTCGGATTAGGTCTGAATGTATCCTCTTTGACGTCTATGACTGTTTGACGACGTGGCATGGAGCGCCATACTCGTACTTACATTCATGTCAAGTAGAATAATTATTTTAAAACCTTAACTCTGCTTTATTTCTGCCGATGTATGACTCGTATATTGGGAGGATGATTGCTGTGTCTTTCTTTAAGATTGTCATGGGCATTATCATTGATGAAATTAAATTTTTTTTGGGATGATAGTGAACACTATCATCCCAAAAAATTTAATACTAGCTAGCACGCGAATTTACTATTTTAAATACCAATCATAATTATTGTTAAATGTATTAACGTCAGAACAATTTCCGCTGCTAGTGCGTAATATGGAATCTTCATGTCATTATTACTGAGATTATGGCTTCCTTTCATCCCGATTGCCTCCTTTGGTTGAATTTGTTCGAGAAAATTCTGCTCTGTACATACCATTCGATAATTCGATATACATATCAGTACGTACTACTGCTCATTATTCAGTGCTTTCACTAATACATTACAGAAGGTGGGTAACTTGGCGCAGGGCATGGCGAACGTATTGGTCATTTTGCATTGGTATGCTTTAATTTTTACAATACATATCTATTTTATCTTAATGTCCTCAGTAGTTAAAATTCCTCGTAATATAATAGTATTATAAAATTGTTATATGTATTTACAGGTATGAAATTGATACGTTTCCACTATCAACTCTATCATCAGCATCTGCTTAAAATTATTTTAAGAAAGTAAAGAAATGTATATAATATATCAATTATGAACGAATACTAATCATGTATCATTTACCCCGCCCACTTTTTAATTGTCATTCCCTCCCATTGTCGAATATTTTCTTGGGACCACTCCAATTTCAAGATAGCTCTGGTTTGTGTAGACCTCTGAGACCCGCGTCAGTCAAGTTTCTTGCAATTCCATATGCCACGTAAAATTTCAATATTGTTTTAAATACCAATTTTATAATTTAGCTACCAAATTGCATTTTCACAGGATTTCATAATTAGGTCAAATATTTAACAATTGGATCCCATTGTGATTGTTTCCACTTCCGAAATATTAGCAATCAATCAATTAGTTTTATTACTTTATTGACTTCCTTTTTACTATGGCGTAGGTAGAACCAATGTGTAGTTTAGCTCTTTTTTATGAATGGCATAGTTAGTTTTAATGGCCAGTTAATATACAATTAAACATTATGGACAACGGAGAGATTCTAGGTCACCTCCGGACAGCTGCGAACGTTTTCTGTTGGTATGTTTACGCGGTGACGGATGATGAGCACCTAGTGCGGTCGGTAATTTTGCTGGCATTTTTAGCGTTGATCGCAACAATTTTAGTTTCTTTTTATAATTTATCAGTTTATTTACTAGTTATCTCCCTTTCAGCAGTGCTCATGTACCCATGTTTTGTTCTCATATTTATTCATGTATATTTCCATCTCTCTAAACCCAGACCCGGTAGGAGTAAGGGTATGTTAGCTCGAAGTAGGTGTGGTTATAAGAGATCCGTCTGTTGTCTCTGAACCTGGTTAAGGTCATTCTCACTGATTAGTATATGTAAGGTTAGGGGTTTATTGAAAACGTGGGACGTGGGATTGCGATTACTTTTTGGGAAACGAACTGTTCTGGGGATTTCTACAATTGAAAAAAGTGTTATTTTACTGATAGGGAGTGCATCTGGGGCAAAGTGTTACACATCATCTTACAAGCCAATTGCATGATTGCTGAAATGCGACAATAAGTGTTCCAGTAAGAACTATCTCGAGAGGTTGATGCCGAATGCCGAGGCATCTTCTTATCTACAAATATTAGTGTGTGAGGACCTTTGTTCCGAGTTTTGACAAATGAGTCATCATCAAGCACGGATTTAAAGCATTTGGGTATAGTGTATAGTTTACATACACCTTCATTATCTCAGACTTTTGAGTTATATATAGCCTAGTTGAGTGACTAGAACGAGTACGGTACAGTTAACTTACAAAAGGGTAACTTTTACTCAGTCATTTTTCTCGGCCTCAGTGAAGAATGTATGTATGTAGATATGTAGATATGTAAGATTGTGAACTAACCGTATATTATATATAAATGTATATCTATAATCTTAAGTTGTGTCAACCTGTGTGTCAACATTGCATTGCCAAGAGCAGCTCAGCAAGGGTAGGTTGGCTTGACATTGGAGTAGTTGAATACTTTTAATATACTTACTTAAGTTTAGCTTGTCAGTTATCACCATCATATTTATCATATCATTACGATATCATCATATCAGTTTTATATTAAAGCTCCTTTCAAGACTTTGATGCTCCCCAATGATTGACTGACACGTAGTTTATTATTGTCACGTCAGCACTTTAATTAAGAGCATGGGAAGTCACTTTTGAGATTTGGGCTTGAGGTCTGTGTTGGTGCATAAGGTATGTAAAATTAGGCTTGGGACTAACTCTTATCAATTAAATCCCTTTAAATTTTTTCGAGAAAGTGTTTTTGGCTTTAAGTCTAGAGTATAGTTTAAATAAGACAGATTAGTCCAATTAGTCACTAGAGTGTTAAATTAAATGTGAATTTGTATAAGGAATTTTTCCAGCATTTCACTCCGGTATAGTTTCTAAGCAGTCATATATAATCTCAACCAATGTTGTTTACTTTGACGATTGTCGTTCACGTTATCTTGTATATTCACCTTTTAATGTGGGACTTTTACTCAGAATTACTTACTTATTTATTTATATTTATCCTTTGCTATTGCAGTAAGCACTTCATATTTCTAATTGTATTAATTTTTGTCTTCAATATCGTTCTAGTTTATTGTTCCTACTTTGTACAACTTGCAGTTTAATACTTGTTTGGTCAGTACATTAGTATTAGTGATGGTATATATGATTGAAGGGTGAAAGGTTAATAGGTTCGAGCACCAACTTGATTACTTGTTTTTTTTTTCATGATTTGACATTTGACTTGATGCAAACTTGATTTCATTTAACCAAAAACAAGTCATATGACGAGGCTGATAAATATCTTTCCTGTTAAATAGCTGCAATAACTCAAGACAGATTCAGTTGGTTAAATGAGCTCAAGAGAGTAAAAAGTCGCAGTTTAGTGAGCTAGACTTTACTTAATTTATTTGTACATAGATACTAACAATAAGGTGTAAGAAAACTAAGAACTAAGATTATTAACAGCTTTTACTTATATTTCTACTTATTTTTACGTTTTAATTTGTCCTTGGTTTCCTGTATTGTCTAAATTGCTTGTTTGTAAAAAAAAAACGCTATCATGAGTGCGAGTGCTTTCTCCGGCGGTGAGACGATGAGGCTCTTGATCCATTCCGCGAAGCAAATAGTACAAGTGACATCCGGAAGAGAGAAGGTATTGAAAGGTGCTCAAATGAAGTCCATCAAGATTCTGAATGCCAAGCCGGGAGACGGATTGTCCATCGTTATCAACAGGTAATGTTAATGTTGCATTAAAAATCTAGCAATTTGCTATCCCTTTTAACCGATTTAATTGAGTGATTTATTTCAAAATGTTGGATTAAAGTTATAATATCTTGCATAGACTTGTCTTACAAAATCCCTCCATACTTTAGTGCAAGATTTTCTGATAATCTCGCAATGCCCCATTTAAAAAAAATAATAATTGAAATAATGCTCGAACCATTATATTTCAAACACTATTTCCAAACTAATTTTGCAATTTTTAAGTGTAGAAGTGATTTTAATTGAATACAGTGCATGAAATTAAGTGGCTTGGGGCACTGAGAGAAGCAACTTATTCCGGACTTGGCCAAATCCGCATTTTCCTGTCTATCTCTCTTGTTTACGCATTTGCTGACCCGAGCACCGTGTTTTCCCCCCTCACCATCCCTCTGTACTCACGTTCCTGTAATAAATATGTTTTTTTTTCTTGACCAAACGGAGAAAACAAAGCTTTCCAATTTTCTCGTATGTTTTTCTGTGTTCATTCTTCCTGGCTTCCATGTCCAGGCGTCAACATATACTCAACTGGGACCGTTTTCCCACTACTTTCTCCTGATCGCTTTTATTTATTCAGGGAAAAGGACCGGAAGCTGACTGCATTAGAGTTGGTTTAGTGAGCAGGAAAAGTCAAACTGCACCGTGTGTGCTTCTTCCCCAGCCCTGCTTGTTTTCTCCAATCCGACTCATAGAGTCAGACTGATTTAAGAATGAAACTGATTTGTTATTGTTGTTGTTCCATGTTGGAGACGTAGATATGCCTCTTTTCCCCTTCATATATCGTCCTCAATCTGTCTCGTAAAATTAAACGGTAGTTGTAAAGTTTCACTAGCGTTCCAAGAAACAAAAAAGGTTTCTAAATTGTTTTCGTTTCTTTTTTTCTCCAACCATGTTTCTTCGCTCGGCCCGTACTTTGGCGCAGGGAGGGAATAATCGCTGCCGTTGGATTCGACAGCGAAATCAATGAAAAGTTTCGCAATGTAAGATATGAGAAGAATATAGATGCCTCGGATCTCTGCATCTTACCTGGATTTGTGGATGCCCACACTCATCCCGTTTGGGCTGGGGATAGAGTGCATGAATTTAGGATGAAGGTGAGTGGCCTAATTTAAATAATAACATCCTCCAGATTTTTATTCCATTGGACTGGTGGAATCAAATAAAATAGAGTAGAAATCGTCTTCCTAATAAAAGGGAATTGCCAAAATGTCTGCATGGATGATGCCCATTATGGTATCCATATCCTTGAACCCGGTTTGTCATTGTCGCGTGCAACTGGCTCGTTAAGGATGCATATAATGCATCCTGCAGTGTAGCTATTTGTTTTGTTAAACTTACCATGTGAGTATGGAAATACAAATCTGCGATTTTAGATAAGAATGAAATATATTCCAAAGTCTGGATGATTTATTTCTGGCGGTTGTTGGGGTAGATTTCAGTCTCTTTGTTAATGAGAGAAGAAAATAATATTGATTTTTCTTTTCAAATGTTTGTATTAAAATCATCAACAACCGCAACGCTTGTTTCCGTTTTTTTATCTGTCTTTCTGTGTATCTTAGTAAAGAACACGCTGTCCATCTTAATTTGGAGTATTATTTCGAAGATAAGCGTGTTTTTGAGATTTGGACAATAGAGTCAGAGTCTTTATTGTTTAGTGGGTTGGTGATATACTTGCACGCAGACCTGTCATGCCATACAAGTTCATGTTTCTTTTATAAAAGACCAGGACAAGACGACTAAATTGTTTTCCTCTTGGCTATTCCAAGGTTTAATCTGGTGATGATAACTCACACCAGAAACATGCAAACTGAGCTTTATTGTTTAACATGCTATTCCTGTCCTGTTCCAGCTCGCAGGAGCAAACTACATGGAAATCCATGCTGCCGGTGGAGGGATCCACTTCACGGTGGGTCATACCCGGCGAGCAACCGAGGGAAACTTGTTTGATGACTTGAGAGATCGCCTATTGCGAATGACCAGATCAGGTTTGTTTGTCCTGGACATTTTCCCTGAATTTCCCTAATCCAGTGTCTGATTGTCTCGAGAATGGGATGTGAAACTTGACATTAATTGTGTTATTATTATCAGAGCTGATTTAATTTACTTGGATTTGTGTGCAGGAACAACGCTTGTTGAATGCAAGACAGGCTATGGCCTCAATGTAGATACGGAACTGGCCATGTTGCGGGTGATAGAGCGAGCCAAGAGGAATCTCACCTTTGTTGACGTCTCAACCACATTCTGTGGTGCACATGCCATTCCAAAGTCGCCAAAGTATGTAGTTTAGTTCAATTAGCTGCTATTTATTTATTTATCTCCTTTCCGTCCGTAGCTTTAGGCTCATCTTTCAGAGCCCCTCTCTAAATCCTTCCCTTCCCAGAGTCAGACAACTAATTTGGAATGTATGGAGTTATGAATAATAGCAATTGTCGGAAATGTTAATTAATGAATATGATAGTAGCAACGTGAGATTTTCCTCGTAACTGAGCCAAAAGTCAGAGTCACGACATCATACCATGCTACTTCTATACTCTGCCGACCACTAGGCCACTTCTTCAGCTTACATCACTTGTAATGTCATAATACTCATAATCATCTTATCTTCCTTGTTGCAAGCGAAATCTGTTCAACTCCTATTTTCATCTTTTTATCAAGGTATGAATGCGACATATTGACATGAAATTAAAGTACCTACTTTTAAAGAACCATAATTACACCCGAAGGAAGATAGCAGTAGTAGTAGATCAGGTTGCGACAAAATTACAAACATCGAGCTTAACCACACACATACATAAATACGTATCTAGGTCAATATTTAGATAACTTTTCCCACAGATAACTTTTCATACCTTTTTTCTGTATCTTAATGCTACAGTTTACCGCTAATATAGGTTGCTAATGAAGATAACAATGAAGTAGGGATGATTACGGTGATGATTTGGATGGATTGATATTGGATGTTTATGAAAGTCTAGAAGTTGAGAAGGATGAATGGGAGGATGAAGCTTCCCACTTAATTTATTTATTAAACATCATCATCACATTAAAAGGCAAGAGAGGAGGGTGACAGGCACAAGATGACTTGGTGCGGGATCTATCAAGATGAGACGTTGTTATTTTAGGCTTCTGCCCTTACTTATCCCAATATAGGCTTTCCAGCAGACTGTCTTGGCTACGTCTTTGACTCCGATCCTTCTTCTATACTCGTCCCACTTATTTCACCACAGATAAAGCCACCATGAATTATAGACTTTTCCCCAGTTTCCCAGCTCCCGTAATGAAAATGATAATATTTTAAGGGGCTAATTTCATTAGTGCATTGGATATTATTATGACGTGAAAGGCGTGAAGCTGACGTCTTGCCTTGACTGCAGTATACTAAATCCATATTTAATATGCCAATGAATTTGTAGGGAGATGACGGAAGAGGAAGCCACAAACGCCGTCATTAACAACCAGCTCCCTGCCATAGCGAGGGCGATACGACTTGGGGAAATCTCAGTCGATAACATTGATGTCTTTTGCGAGAAGGATGTTTTTGAGCTGGAATCATCCAAACGGATCCTTGAGGCAGGTAGAGCACTCGGCTTCCGGATGAATTTTCATGCTGATGAAATCCATCCTCTTGGTGGGGCTGAGGTGAGTTTAAAAAACAAACATTTTTTTAAGTATATGAGGTAGAGTCACCTAGATAATGTTAATTCGGACGCGGGTGAGGAAAATAAAGATTCAGTTTTCCTTCAAAGATTCCACTTCATCCTGAACCTTTCATCTGAGAAGGAAGGTGAGAGCTATATACATAGCTCACTTTAAAATGCATGAAGATAGAAGAAACGCGAGCGAGCGGTGTTGAGTCTTCTTTACTTATTTACAAGGGGAAAATGTCGACAAGATTGATTGTAATACGCGTTTGATGAAAAAAAGTTTAAAGCTTAGAGCAATTGTTCCTATTTTGCTCGACCTTCTCGACCACCTCCACCTGTATATATGTATCTGGTGGCTTGTTCCAGATTTATATAGCAGCTCTCCCGGAAAAACAGAAGGGGGGAGATGGATTGTTTCATTAATATAAAATAATCTGGGAAATGTGAGCTGCATTTCATTACGTAAACGGAATCTGGCTTGTATCTTATCAAGTGCATTAAATATTGATAAATGCTTTTACAGTATACTTGAGCTGACAGGAAGATTCGAGGAATTTATTATATTCCTTTTTCTAAAAGTGTATAACCAGCATAAAAAAAAAGTTATCTTAATATAATGAAAATCGCCCAGTCTCTCAGCCTTGTCAGTCATTTAGGAATTTAAGGGGGAAAAGGGAAATGACAAGGATTTAATACACGTATTAGCTCCCTGATTGATTAGATTGGGCTTTGGGCTTGAATGGATCATTATCATTTAGGGAATGATTTGTTGACCAGTTGTTTTTTTTCTTATTCTGGGAATAAGAGGATAAATAAGTGTACTACTATATCATCCCATGTCATGTCATTAACTCCAGGAATTCCGTTAAAATTCACAGATGGGAGCATCTATCCAGGCGGAAGTGATGAGTCATCTGGAGAAAATTTCTGACAAGGCAATACAAGAAATGGCGAGCTACGGGGGGATTGCCGTGCTCCTCCCCACTACAGCGTACATTCTCAAGTTGGAGGCTCCACCAGCGAGAAAAATGATCGACGCCGGGGTTCCTATCGCTTTAGGAACGGACTTTAATCCCAATGCGTATTGCTTGGCGATGGTAAGGAAAACATGATATGACGGGGAACTGCTCCATGGGGAGAACTGATACATTTCCTCAGTCAGTCATGTCTCTCTGAGAATAGACAAGGGGGAAAGTAAGACGTGGAAGGAGGAAAGTAAATGATGACGATATGTAATTTCAATGCTATTTCCGCTCCTTTCCAATCCAATATGGAATACTTTTTTTTGTGGATTGGTGAGATCGATAAGTAGATCTAGGAAGGGTTTCAATTTTTTTTTGTCTTATAGGCAGACTTCCACTTATTGAGATATGACGACTTACATTTATTGAAATGTGGTTGGCCTTTCCATGATTCTTTTTATTTCCCCCAATTTGTATTCCAGCTGTGGCTTGAACAATGATATATCACTATATCAGTGTGTTGACATGGAATGGATGTAGATGTCAATGTTTTTTTTTGTTTTGTGTTTTCTCTCTCCTCTAATCTGATTTATTTTTCTTTATTTGTTTTCTTGTAGCCGATGGTCATGCACTTGGCGTGTATTCTGTTCAGCATGAGCTTGGAGGAGTCCTTAGTGGCGGCCACTATCAATGCTGCGGCATCCCTTGGAATGTCAGAGACGCATGGCTCTATTGAAGTGGGGAAGAAGGGAGATTTGGTGCTGGTGGATGTTCCGACGTAAGTGGAGACGGTGTCGGGGACGCTTTTTAAAAAAGATGTTGAAACATGTTTATTGATGAGAGATAATGAAACCTCAAATAATATTTATGAACAGGTGGGAACATTTAGTTTATCAATTTGGAGAGCATGATCGTCTCATCCAGATGGTTGTGAAGGATGGGCTGGTTGCTGTGGATAAAACAAAGTAGCTAACATGGCTACCTTCACTAAAAAAAATATTACTTTTGAGTTGAATTTTGCTAAGGTGCTGGCAATATGGATTAGACAATAAATGAAATGCGAAAATTCTATTTAAAAAAATAAATCATTTCAATCGACCTTGATCCTTTCACTTTTTTCTTTACATCACCTTCAACACGCCAACAGCGATCTAAGCATCCCATCAACATGTCATGAAATGAATGTAGCAATTTTTCAGGAAGGAAATTAGAAATTTATAGCTGAATAAATGCCGAAGGATATTAAAAACTATTGATTTTTTTTTTTGGCATGGGGGAAAGTTAGTTGTCAGGAAACCAAAAACTGTTTCATTATAACCAGTGGGATGTGAGTGAATAGATTTTTTGAAAGGATAAATTAACTCCTTGTTTCACGTCAGGTGTGTTGGAGACAATTTCCGGTGAAAAATTGTTATGGTGCTCAAACCCATGACATGACTACTTCCATAATAATAGTTCTTGAAGACTTTTATACCTGAAAAAATTTGGATGTTTGTTTCTGCTATATTTAGATGTGTGCAATTTCCAAAAAAACCATGAAAAAAAATAAACGGAATTTAATTTCCTGCAAATGCGAGATTACATTACGCCAATGGTATTACCAGTTTTCAGTTTTTTGAACAATTTTCCCAACTTTTGTGTTTACATAAAAAATAATGCTGAGATAGTGAATTGTATCGTTTTAGTCTTTAATAATTGGCACGATTTTCCATTTTTAAAAGAAGGAAAATAAGATGTTACAACTTGCACTGATTCCCCCATTTTGAAAAGGGATGCATCCATACCTACTTACGTATGTATCAAGGAGATTGATTTCACTTTGATTATTTATGAGTTTACCCTCTCGAGCTAAACTTGCTTTTAAAGTCTGAACGAAAAAACTCTTTCGTAATATAATGATGACTTCTTTCTCCACAAGAATCCAGAGAAGAATGAGTAGAAGGATGAGTGGAAGGTGAGGTGGGCAAAGACGAAGACAAGGGATCAAGTCCTCGTAAAACTAACATGAATTCATAACTAGTTTGTACGAAGAATAGGTAGGTGAGGGAAAAATTTGAGAAGGAGAAAAAAAAACTGTCGAATTACATTTTCCTACTTGGTACATAGCTAAGTAGACATAAAGCTCTGGAATAACACCGTACTTACTTGACTCAATCCGGGGCTGGCCTGGTATGCAGCCGGCATCCCGAATAGAAGGAGGTTCATCGTTATTTGTTCCTGTTCCAGGAGCCAGCCAAGGGGAGAAATATGGATGAAGAGGAGAAAGCGATTGTAAAATATACATGTTCCGTATGTATGCCGCAGCTTTGCTGATTTCTTGGAGTAGAAAGTAGATTATTCCTATTGGGACAAAAAAAAACTTTCTCCTATAGGTTACCTGTCTCCTCCAGCTGGAAGCCGATGCATGAGCTCCATGCATAAGTAATCTCATGAGTTTTTTTCTTGTATGAAAGCCCTTTTTTCCAGAACTCCAATTTTTCTGTTACTTTTTCGGAGGGACTGCATTATACCTACTTAGTTTTGGACGCTGGAGGTGTAATGTGTAGGGGAGGATGAAAATCGGATCTGGGAATGAATAATTTACATTTTACCTGACAAAAACACAAAGAGAAGGGCAGGGACGGAGGGCGAGTTGATGTAATTTTTCATCTAGATATATGAAGAGGGGTTCTTTCATGGCTGGGTTTTAAATATCTTCGTATTTATTTACCAATCAAATTAAAAGAGTGTTAGAATTATCGCAAAAGTGATGCATAGATGATGGGCGGAACAACGGGTCAGTTGAAGGCGTAAATGGCACTTGTCCTTTGTATGAGTTCCGCAGATCCTAATTTGATTTTTGAAGGCTTCTAAAAAATCAAAGTTCTGTATCGCCATCACCCGACATTTCATTTCGGGTGTCAGCCACTTTGATTGCTTTCCCGTTTGACGGGCGAGATTTGTCACGGGTGGGTAGTCTGGCCTATGCGTTTCCCCCATTTTTTTTTGTTCGCCTTGCCTTCAAAACAATTGAGAGCGGTTGGGCGCACATTCAATGTGGTTTAAGTGTTTGCTTGGCGGAAACAAAGGCCAACTCGGGGCACTCGATAACGGAAAGAAAATTACTTGGATTGGACGTAATGTGACGCAAAGTGGGCACTTTTTCACGGACTGTGTTTTCATCATTCCATCTTGGGATATTTGGAAGAAAGCGGGAGGGGAAGCAAGGTTGAGCTTTTTAGTTGGCTAACGGGAAAGTTTAGCAGCTAGTTACAAAGTTTCAAGGGCTTCGCAGAATTTCCCCTCAATGCCTAACATAAATGCTAAACAAGACTGCAAAAAAATAGACCGGACTAGACCGGTTTTTCTTCCAAAGGAATGAAATCATTGATCCTTTTTAATATACGGAATTTTTCGTTTCTCATTTTTCATATCAGCAAAGACAGTTTACTGTATCAACATAGTTTTTTTACTAGAAATTATAAGCAATTACGTTTGACAATTAAAATAATCATAAAATAAATATTTATTTACGAACACACAAGAAAAGAAATCGAATAATGTTTTATTCTAACATTAATAAGTAGACTACCATTTTAACATCTTTTTGTTTAAAAAGTAGCAATTCGGACATGTGTAGGTTGTTGATGGTTTTGTGGTTTGTGTTGTAATATTACAGAGAGAAGGCATGTGTGCACCAATACTTGTAAAGCACATGAATTAGTAATCATAATCATCGAGAGTCATATAACTATATAGTTAAAGCTAGCTATAATTAGAAATTTATGACAAACTCCGCATTTTTTGACATGAGTAAATCTCAATCGCAGTTTAGTACTTCCGTTATACACACCTATATACAATTACATACATATGCTTATAATTACGTAAAATATAAAGTTTCAGAAATATAGTTTAGCATTTCATTTCATCCAACGATTTAACTTCCCACAATTTATTCCGATAATTCCCAGATACGCTCATGAACCCAAGGTTGATACCTTTTAACTCAAGCAGTAATTAGGTGTATTTAATTTTAATTGTTTTGGTCTCCCATATAATTTATACGTAATAATTAGTGTACTCTACATTACATAATTGATTGGCCGCCCTAACATTTTCTGAAGATTTTCTGCATTTCCACCCATTGCAGTCCGCAACATTGTAAAAAAGGATTTTGTGTTCATTCAAGTTTTTATGATGATGATCCAACGACAAACGACCTCTTAATAAACCAACTTGTACGGGTTTTAGTTTACAATAAAAAGCAATTGGGAGGCAGTAAACAAGTCAGGGGAAAGGTTGTTCCATTCTTGTTTTCATACATATTTCATATCGTGAGGGAAAACAGGGACAACAGGTACTTTTCCTGTTGTCGTTCTTCCCTCCACCTCATCACAATTTTCGAGATTTTACGAGATCCTCACTCCACTCCACCTTTATATCAGATCAGATTTGGCTCAACATGAGAAAGGTGTAGTTTCTCCCGATATTATCCATCCGCATCCATCCATCTCCGCGACAGTCCCATTTCCGCAATAGTGTTACTGGATTAGGATGGTCGTAACTGTGGCTGTTATCATGTGAGGATGATGGTAATAATGACACAAGTTATAGGAGGAAAATTGAGCCCTCATTACCCAGTTGGAAGGAGATACAAATATAGCATTATCCCGTTTCAGACTTCCCCTCCCAAAATCATCCTGATCATCATTTGTTCCGTGCTGTCACCCAGTTCCACTCTGCCCTGTTCATAAAACTTTCACGAACTTTTTATTCCCTCCGGTGTTGATTACTGATTGAGTTAATTTCATTTGGAAATTTCCTTATGGCATGAAGGAAAGAAGGGCTAAATTCACTTATAAAATACGTACACTTCAACATTACCTTCATAAGGTGGGGGACTGAACAGAGGAGAAGATGTTTATTTTTGCAGATTTTAACAAAAATTTATACATCAGTGTAGAAGTACATATTTATATAAATTAGGAAATAATAATAAAGATCACTATCCATATTCACTGACTCCAGGTGACTTCCCATCAGATACATATATTCTTTTACTGCATGTGCAGGTAATCACCTGGCAATAATGTCGTTGGAGTCGTTTGCGTTTGGTAACTCGCCGACAGAGTAATTCCAACCGTTGCGGTTTTATTTACTTTGTTCGTGATTCTGTTTTGGCCAGTGCAGTAGAAACATCATTGGGGAATGGAGCATACCTACTTTTGAGTACTCACTTCCGTTACCCACTTTTATTGCTTTCTCAACAAAACTGTGTTCTTGTAACAAAGTAGACATGTTGGTTACTACAAGTATAACGTGGAGCTAGAGAAGTCTCGTCCTCGAGTAAAAACAGAAGGCTAAATTAGGAAGGAAATAAAGTGGAAGAGTAATGGAGCTGATGAGAAGTAGCGGGATAATGGCAGAGAAATGGTTTGGTCGTGAGGAGCCATTGCAGCCATCCGCATCATCGCAACTTTGTAGGCAACCTTTGACATACCTGAAAATGACAGGTGAGAGAGAAAGCAAAGAGAGGTCACATCCGGTTAACATATATAAATTTCTTTAAAAAAACACAAATCGTTATATGTACATGATCATGAAACTTGGTTGTGGTATTAAATTGGTATAGTGGTGAAAGTGGAAACTTTAAAAAATGAAACATATTGAACTTGTTCTGGTAAGTGGGTGATGGATGGATGGTGGTGAACATAAAAAATAATAATAGTGGACAGTAAGTACCTAAATACTGAGACTAACTAGGTGGATTAGTATTAGCCTAGTTAATGCTAACTGCAAAAAAATATGTTTTATTTTGCTTTCTGCACTTCTGTCGATTAGTACTGCCGCAGCTACTTATAAATAACTAAGTTAAGTGTATATATAGTTAGCTGTTTCTTAGACTAAATGCAAATTATGTACGTTGGGTTAGGTTCTTTTTGGTGGGTGGATGACTTCATTGTTAGTTTCTCTCTTTTCCTACCATGTGTATAACTTTCGGTGGTAATACTGTACAGTAATAGACATATTGACAACGAGAGTGAAAGCAAAAGCCATAAACTACGTACAACTAGGAGGAACTACATCGACATCGGTGTCATCGTCCTCTCCAGGAAGCTTTGACGCTTGCATGCATGCATCCAATCACCCAGCGAAACATGACGCAGTGCTTAATTTATCTTTTGCCAAGTCTAGTCTACTTTAGTTTGTACATAATATTCTCATGTAACTTCATACAGGTCGCAAATAAACGTGATTACTATCATTACAATAGGATGAATGCTACATGCGCCGGGGACGACACACTTGGCAGGGATGCGTGGGAGTAGATTTAGTTAAATACAAGCAAAAAATTCTAATTGAGAGCACTATAAGCATCGGATATCATAAAATAGCAATCTATTTTAGAGTAAACGATCTGGAAAAAGGGATGTAAGCGTATGACGATATGACAATGACAACGGCGTGGCCGAAACCACGCCACTACAGAAGGCCACCTTTTGTTTGCCAAAGGAGGAGGGACTGGATTGTTAAACGTTTTTTTTATTGTATCCTCTCATGCCACACAATAATGACTAATGACCATGTCATGTCATAAAAGCAAGTATGGTTCGAGATGGAGCTACAACTCCGTTAAATGTGGATAGACATGATATGATATTCAGCATAACGATATTTGCCAAATGTAGTTTATTTTGTATTGTAGTTAAGCACAAGTGACAACTTAAATTTTACAAGGTGGTGAGGCTGGTGGGTTAGGACGATCTTTAAACTGAGGCAACAGAATAAATCTAGCCATGTGACAGCATATATTTTTTCAGAGTCTGAGTTTGCTAATGCGAAAGTTTCACTGCAGAGGAAAGACATTACCATTCTCATGGCTGGTCTGGAGTGAAAGTTGGAATTTGGGTGAAAATAGTTGTATGCCGAGGTGACAATGCAACCCACACAAAAGACCACATCCATTTTATATGATAGACGTTAGAGGACAGCTGATGGAATAATTATCTCCAAACACGACAATATTCATCTCCGCTAATCATGGTAGCATATAAAAATGGAATTATAAAAGTATGTGCGGATAATAATTAAGTAGAAAGTCAAAAGACATGTATTTGACGCTGGATATGATCAATACGCTGGTCCCATCATACCCGACGATGCTTTTTCTTTGTTGGCTTTGTCACATCACACCAAAATCGACTAGAGAAACATTTATGAGAAGATCGAGGCACACCAAAATGAGTTTTCTCTTAATATAAAAAACTGGAGCTCAAAGCTTATCTTATCACGAATGGTCTATCATGGAATCTAAACTATAAAAAACTGTGGTACCAACTTATAAGCTCATATACGATCGATCAAATGAATATTAATATAAACATGCAGCTATTTAAGCATTATGATGACAAAGGATGTCATTTTCTGATGTCACGTCACCAGCGGAATGTTAGGTTTGGTTTGACAAAATCATTCATGATTCAAAACCCTACAACGGAGAAAGTGATCCCTGTACACTAGCGTGAACCAATTGTAGGTTCTGGTAGGCCTGATCAAAATTTAAATATTGCCCTATTTATCATATCTTGTTGAACTTTATGACCGGCTTACTTATTAATGACCGGGATTTAATAAAAGGAGGAAAATGCCGATTCATACTTAGCCTTTTCACGTTTACTATTATTTTTCGACGTTACACGAGGGTACTACTAAATTGCTAGGTATGCAGGTTGCAAAAAAAGAAAACAAATATTGGATATTGGATGTAGAGTATATATGATTGGGGAAATGCGTTTTGGAGGGTTCGCCCCTCCAATAAAGTACACTATAGTATTCGACTAAAGTAAACATTGTAAATCATTCTAGTATTTATTGCTATATTAATAAGCAGGGTTGATTTTTCACACTAGTATAAAGTGTAGCACATATATATGCCTCCAATAAAAAATTTATAGGTTGGATTATGTAACTTTTATTTCAGTTTTTTGCACGTTCATGTAAATGCTTCCTCACTTAGTAGATCAACTGTGCTAAAGAGAAAAACCAAGTGGTCGACTGTCGGAGACCTTTTTCGATTAGTTTTTTTTCCCTAAAAAAGGAAGTTTGTGCATTGAGCATATTTGCATGGATGTAAAATGAGCCGGGTGGATTCAACTGGAATAATGGGAAAGAAATCGTGATGGCGAGGATTAGGTGCATGAATACACAGCAGGAATGAATATTGGAATTTTATGTAGCTTCATATTCCCGTTTTTTTTTAAATGCTCCAATGTTCCATTTATGTATCTTTGGCTCGTGGCTACTTACACAAAAGAAAGGAAAAGGTGAAAGTAGTGAATCAGTAATTCTGTAATCGTATGACTAACAACTTTCTACATACGAGTTATTGGCGAAAAAGCGAATTTTTAACAAAAATTAACAAATCCTTGATCATATCAACATCTTCGCTGACATGTCAATCTCCGTTATATTGCATAGCTCAGTCGAAATCAAATTCAACGAACGGGATCGTTAGGATAATCTTGCTTAATTCCTCCTTGTTCGCAAGTTTCATTGCTTAAGCATGGACCAAATATTGATGTTTACTAACGAGTGCCCATTCCAGCCGAGCATTTAAACAGAGAAAAGTCATCCAGCAAAAAAAATCCTCGATAGCAACTTGAAACTTGATCGCTCGGAACGAGAAAATAAGGAGCAAAAATTAGTCTCGCATACTGTAACTTTTACTCTTAGCATTAATCCGGTAATAGTGTGCAAATAAAAGGATAATGAGTCTATCTATTCTTAGCTGGATAATATTTCTTCCAACAATGCATCGTAACCCGGTTATCACCACCAACGTCTTCATTATCATCGTCATCGCATCATCCCACCTTCAACAGGGAAAAAAATGACCACAGCATCAGGACCGGAAGTATGAACAGTATTAAGAGCAAAGATGACATTAGCAAGGTCTTGTGAACAAAAAAATTGCATTGGAATCTGCAGCCATCAAATATGCAACGTGCATTTACAGAATGGTATCGTTTTCATTCACAGAAATCTTGGAAATGGAGCAAAGCTTTAGTACCAGTTTCGAGTCCGGTGATTGCTCAATGCATTTTACATTTGGTTTGGATCGACCTCTAAATGAGTTAGACCATTTTGGAATGTTCTATAAATGTGGCAATCAGGGGGCACGATTTTTACAATTCAAGATTCAGAACGTAATTCTTGCATATGAGGAACTAGAGGGAGAAAGCAAATAAAATGAAGATTCAAAAAGCGGAGCAGTGTCATATGCAACTGATCTGTTAGTCAAGCTAAAATGCACCTTTAAAAGTTCCATTTGAGAAGCTGTTTCCAATGAAAGTTGTCTTTGAAAGAATGAATGTCCAGGTATGTGACCAATGATGTATGAGTATATGCTTATATCTACTTATATTGTACAGTTTCCCTTCCAACCCTTCCCCAGAACAGTTATTAATGAGCAGGAAGTCGATATAAAAAAGCCGTTGAAACAAGCCACACGAACAGTTGTACAGAATATACATTAACGATAATTAAACATAGTGATATAATGAAAGCGTGTACGAACATTAAAGGAAATAATTTATCTCGTTGGACAATTACATATAAAAGTACTAGTAAAAGTAGTAAAAGTATATAAAAGTATATATGGATACTGTAGTAAAAATGTTGCAAAGTAAAGTACACCTGGTTTAATAGATTTGTGCGCTGACATCGACATCTATTATTTAGGGTGTAGTGTTTCCTCGTATTTTTTTTTTTAAATATTTACAGTGGTGTAATGTGAATAAATACTTTTACATAACAAAATAGCTAACAAATTGTGTTCATAATATCAGGTCTTGGATGAATTTTTCTAAATCAGTACCTGTCATCGAAATAAAAATGACCGCAATGACTCATTCGAATGATTTCCGTGTCAACGTTTAGCGTCCCACTGTCCAAGGCACATCCTCTTACTGTTATAGTTTCCTCTGAGTCATCTACACGCACAATAATAGGAATCAAACTAATGTTTAGTTAATTTTATCTTCAAAGCAGCCATAGTTAACTATTTTTTATCTCATGATTCATAAACGTTCCGAGGATTCATTCCAGTCACTAGCCCAGCCATATAATAATATATCAATAATACTATCACTATAAACTAAACTAATATTTGTTTTGTGAAGACTGTAGAACAGGCAGAATTGGGTGGGGCTTCTTCCCACTGAGGATGGTTTTTCTACCACTTTGGTAGTTTTTCCCAGTCCTCCCTGTTTCAAATGTAACTAAAAATGGACTGTACCATTCTTATTTATATATATGGAACTTGTATCTGATATGAGATCTGCAATAAAGTCAAATAATAATAATAATAATATAGCTTTTACTGCCTGGAGGAGGAAAATTGATTTGGAAATTTATTAACAGGGATTTTCCCCCAAATTGCTCATTTCGTTATAGAAGATACCTATTTCAAGTCGAAGGTAACTACCCTTTTGTTTTTCCCAAATTTGTAATAAAAAGGGATCCAGTTTAACGGTTTATTTATGCAAATGCTTAAACCTTTTGAGCTTTTGGGAATGATAATTGGATCCGCAAATGGCCTCTTAATGAAACCCCACCGATTAGCGGGATCCATGTACGCTCCTGTTCTTTCAGATTTATTGTCCATATCCATACAACACTCTTCAAGTTATAAAAAGTCTTTCAAATGAATTGCTCAAACCTCTACACAGCCACGGGCCAACTGACACGAAATAATTGTAGCAATTTATCTTCAGCACTTGAGATAGAAAAGGTGTCAGTTTTTTTTCCTGGAGAAATTTCCCCGTTCTCTAAACCTTAAACTTATCAGATTAATCAATTATGCAAAGATTGTTTCCATCCCTTTAAGGTAATTTGGCGATTTTTATTTCGATTTTTTTTAGAGAAAGATATTACTTTTGCGATTTGGGCAAATGAAATGTGGGATAATGTCATCCTTTTCAGTTGTTATCAACAGGATCCCTGCTTCAACCTTGGCTATTTATAACATGAATGATATTTTTTTCGCTGTGTTTTGGCACTACACAAACAAGATTCTTTTCAGTACCGCTGCGCTGCTGATACTGTCAAAATCTCTCCGCGGGGAATAAGGCTAGGACAACTGCCGAAGCTTTGAGCAATTACAAAATTAGTTTCTTCCGTCAAAGCGGGCAGGCGTTTTTTTTCTAGCTCGTTTGCACAGTTTACAAGCCCTAATAAAGCAGGTCATAGGAGGGAGTAAGGGAGCCATATCGTCATGTAATATTTTTTTTTCGCTGGTACTAATGCCATTTCTTAATTACTTGAGGGACCCACACGGTCACCCGTGTGGCACGATATTTTTGTTCCTTAAGGTCTTGGATGATCACGAACGAGTGAGTAGAAAGACATTGTCGCCGTCATGCCTGTTATGGGTTTAGGTACTGTTTCTATAGAACTGTTGGACAGTTAAATGCTCATGGTTAAGGGGAATGAACTCATTATCATGCATTCCTTAAATTAACAAAAATTGGCTGAGGTGAGTATATTTTGTGAAGATTTTTTATAGCTTTTTGACTTTTATGTCTATCCTCATCTAATTTTGACCTTCTGTGTATTTAGGCAAGGGAATATAATTGAATTTTATTTTGTCAAATTGTTTATTTTCAGTTAGTTGGGTACTTTAATTATCAGTTGCTACTATTTATTGTCATACTAGAAGCACTAAAATGCCTCAACCTCTAAGAAAAAAACCGTAGATTTTCAGTAAAGAAGAGTGCTCGGAAGAAGACCAATCCCGAATACATTATTTAATACAGACCATAAAAGCTCTGTTATGAATAATACACTTCCCCATTTTCCCCAAGCCCTATTTCTACTTACTCCTGAATATATATAGGGGATTGATTAAAAGGAGTCATAAACTTCCGTTTCTTTTACTCGAGAGCTTTTTACCAGGTATATGTATCCTCTTGACTATCTGGCTAAAAGAGGGCAAAGAAAGTTAGAGCACATAATAATATGGAGCATTGGAGGGTCAAGCGCGTAGAGCTTTTTGGGCCAGACTGAAAGGATATGTATAACGAGGGAAAGGCAATTAAACCCTGATCGTATCAGCAATTCTATTTGACAGTGCCTGACTGCCTCATCGTCTCTTCCAAAAAGAAGTTGCAATATGCGCTCCTGATTTCTCCCAGAGTGTTTGCCAAGACAAATAAGCTCGTGTGTCATTATCAACATTGATCGGGATACCCAATTTACTACAATTTTCTAGAAGATTTGGGGTAATTGCGTGATCCGCGAAAATGCGCAAATCGTTTATTTAGTCTGTATTTTCCTAGCATTTCAGCAGTTGAACCTTTGTCCTTGTCAATTACACGATTTACTAATGAGAGATTTACTAATTTACTAGAGCTGCTAATGAGAATCTGTCGTTTTCATGAGCATAGATATCTTACACGGATTAATATTTTGACTAATGATATGGATACAAGTGGGGAAAAGGTTACGACAAACGGCTAGACGAGTCGAGGTGGCAATATTCTTCACCCTTTTCAACCCAGACCTTAGTTGACTAAACTCTGCTATTTTAATGGGATATTAATGTAAAAAGAAAACCCATCTGAGTAATTAATTGCTTATTTAAATGATTTGCGTTCACTATATTAAAACAGCTGCTAAATAAGCAGACGCACTAAGTCGACAAACCCTAACTCGGAACGTAATGCGAATGAAATTATTGAGCATATCGCGCATTATGTTAATAATATATCTTTCTCAAATGTCCTTATTCGCTAGTTTAGCAACGCAATGATTAAAATCAAAATAATCAATCCATTATAAATTTGCATTTCGGAACTAACTGGATAACTCTACTGGACAGATTGGAGAGAGCGGACTAGTTTTATCGGGAGAGCCAATAAAACTTATGGGGACGGAGTTTGCCTACAGGAAACTGTATTCCTACTTACGAGAGGATATTTGTCATCAAATATATAAATATATATTTTTCTACCAAACAATCGCAATCAAACAGTTAAGATAATTGATGAAGAGCAGACCATCTAAGAAAATGCAGACCATACAGTTAAATCTAGCTATAAAGGTTTCAGGTATTTTGTCTAGTTTTTACTACAACGGCAGAATTATAACTTGGTTTATTTTTCTCCTCTTGCGCTAATCATAATTAATCGTATAGCACTAATCAGGGGAACAATTACTGGGGAGTTAACTGATACTCATACACGGTGAATAACAAATTGGAATTAGGTAAATTGGTAATGATAGTCTCATAGCATCATTTTCATTATATTCTCATAAAAAGGGGAAACATTAATTCTTTTTTTTTTAATTTTTTTTTTGTTCATTCTTCTCTCGTAAATGATGATGATGGAGTACCTGTCATCGAAATAAAAGAATCCGCAATGACTCATGCGAGCTAATTCGGTGTCCAGGGTAAGAGTGCCGCTGTCAACGGCACAGGATCGAACTACCATACTTTCCCCGGTGTCCCCTATGTGTACACATATTATCATTCCCAGATACAATCATATTTTCCTTCTCAAACGAACAAAATAAAAATATAATTACAAGGACCAATCCCTTCCCCTTGTCTATGGCACATTAGTAAACATAACACAGAAAAATAGTAATAATATCACCTTTTTTATAAATTTTTTATCAAATGGATTGATACGACGAAGGATAAACAACTTAATGGAGAATAATATTTTTGAGTTTTAAAAGCCCATAAATTATCTTTTTTCTTTCATTTCGTTGATAATCAGAGGTATACACAATCCTATAGCATTGCAAATTGCACGTTTCTTGAGAGTAAAAAGGCTATTTTTCTATTTTGATTATGAAGAGTTTGTCATAGTTCACTCCAACTATATTCCATTGTCCAGGTTTGAGTTTGAAAGGAAAAGTTTTCATTTTTTAGGCTGATGGACGAGCTTTTTATAGTTATCAAAGACTGGAAAAAAAACTTGCATTGATCGATGGCATTATTTTTCTGTTGGATTTGGATTCAAACTTACTTAGCAATTTAACTCGTATGTAGCATTTTTCTCCCTGGTGTATCAACGGTTATCACGTAAAGTGGTTAATTTGTTTGTTGAGAATTGCTAGCATTTTATTACCACAGTAAAAAGGGAATGGTTGTGGTTGAAGATATTTAATTGAATTAGAGTCTGAAGTTAAGTATAGCTATGAAATGAATGGATAGAAAGGAAGTATGTTTTTGATGTACTTACAATATTTACCAGCTAATTTAATACAAGCTGTAGCTGGAAACAGTCCATTCCTCCCTTTCCTCCCTCCCATGCAAGGGGACTCTAGGATGGAAACGGAGTAATTGTTATGGAAAGGATCTTCGCTGTAAATCAGAGAATGAATCCATATTAAAGATGGCTAATCAAGTAAATTATCATGGGCATTGTTGCCATTCACATCATTAGAGTGAGTGATTATGACAAATTATGAGGATTTGATGTAGACAGATAGTAATTAAATTAGAAGGGGAGGAAGTGAACATGATACACTTACCATGATGGATTATTCCCGTTTAAACTCACACATTTAAAGCAGTCAATACCTGCAGTACCTGAAATGAGATAAAAATGATTACAAGGTGTCAGTAAAACTTGCATTATCACTAAAGATCCAATTAGATAATTAATTTCCCATTCCCATAAGCCCCACGTCATAATTATTATCTGCATTCTACTCCAATAAGGAAACTCGCGCTTTGGTCGTTTGCCGATTTGGAATCGAAAGTAATTAAAATTGTACCAAATTATTAACCACCCTGCTGGTGTGCATGGAATGCAAAAATGTGGTAAGAAATAAATTTCTGGTAA
Source organism: Lepidocyrtus paradoxus (assembly GCA_034696885.1). Classification (NCBI taxonomy): domain Eukaryota; kingdom Metazoa; phylum Arthropoda; class Collembola; order Entomobryomorpha; family Entomobryidae; genus Lepidocyrtus; species Lepidocyrtus paradoxus. The sequence goes on from JAQGAH010000063.1 coordinate 99,942, forward strand.
AATTGAGAGTAACGCAGCTGCGCTGCGTCCTCTCAATTTCCATATATGTGTCAGCTGATT